>JAOWBN010175032.1:0-18014 GCA_028565015.1 Pinguicula moranensis
ATCACACCACACATTTGGAGGAAGATGACCTCCAAACAACTTTCGAAGGCCTTGGCTCCACGTTATGATGGGCCCTTCGAAGTTCTTCACCGAGTAGGCAAGGTGTCCTACAAGTTGAAGCTGCCAGATCGAGTGAAGTTGCATACTACTTTTCATGTTAGCTACTTGAAAAGGTATCATGTGGGAGATAGGCCACAAGAAATGAGAGCTCCACCATCGGTGACTTCTCATTTTGAGAAGCAATTGCACAAGATCTTGGACCGGAAGACCGAGTTGGGACGTGGACATAGAAGAAAAGTTTTCTTCTTGATCCGTTGGAGGGGTGAGACCGCGGATGAGGCGACTTGGGAAGCGGAGGAAGATTTGTGGCAATTTAAAGATGAGTTGAAGGAGTTTGAGAGAAGGAGACATGAGATGTCGATGAGGGCATCGACCTCCTCCACCGGGGGAGGATTGTGACACCCTTGAACTCATTTGGCCGGGCGCTCTAACCTCGCGCGCACGATAAGGCCTAATAGATGTTCAAGGTCCAGATCGTCGAACAAAGTTGAGAATTCATGAGTCATGTGAGGTTCTTCCCCGGGCACTTTGATAAAAGAGTGCCATGTGTCGAGGCAGGGCTAAGTATGCACGAGCGGTTAGTGAGATAGGTAAGGAGGTTTGGAGATGTGCGTGCTGGAACGGCGCAAATAAGGCGTGGGCGCCACTTAGTCGAGCAAACGACATATTTGCTCGGTCAAGTGGACGCCTACCTCAGACGATTTGGCATGAGGAGTCGAATGGTCGAGGCACGACTCGTTTTGGAGGAGTTCCGCTCGGCGCTGGCCGAGGGAAGACGCAAACTGCCGAACAACGGTGCGAACGAAGCAAAGTGAATTCGAGTTGGTCGAGCAAACGAGGTGATTGTCTCGGACGATTTGAAGAATGATCGGGATGTGTCGAAGCAGGGTTCGATTTGGAGTTCGTTGGCTCGATGAAGGTGCGGAGATGGTTCTGTCATCGCGCGGAGTGTGCACGGGACTGAACCTCCGAAGCCGAATAGAACCTCTGAAGACTCGAGGTGCTACAGTAACCGCAGATCGCGGATTTTCCGGGGGGACGTTACCAGGCAAATTCGGATGAGATCGAGGAGCAATCTTTCGGGGATTGAAGTCTACCAGCCGTTTTGCTCCGTGGCAACGAACCTCTGCACGTGAAGAGAAGCGTTACAGATCAAATGAACCTGGCTGTAAAGACGTTTGAATGAGAAGCGGTCAAACCGGATATTGTCGCGTGATCCGCGCATCTCTCCTATTTGAGTTCGGGGCTCTTGGGAGGGAAAGGATATTGAGAGCTGTTGTGTTCTACGTGTAGAGAACAAGCAGAAGAACACTGAGCCGTGTGGGGTGGGTTGTGAGTGATTCATCTCCGGCGTGGTTTTGGTCGTGTTGATCGGAAACCGGTTGGGACGGGAAGTGAGAATACCGAACCTCTTCTGCGTGTAGGCTCGTAAGGGGCCAAGTCCTCCATCTTTTGTGTGAGTTATACAAATACGTGGTTAGGTGCATTCTTGATCTTGAGTAGGCTGACAAGTTATTGAGTTGATTTGGCCGATCATACCTTGAAGTTTCCGTTCGGTGGTGCGGTTTGATCCGAGACAAGTGCATTGTCTTTGGGCGAAAAATTGTACACCGATTCAAGGGTGTGACACGATGGAGGGATTGCTCGGGCCCCACCTTGTCTTCATGATTTTACAAAAAACATTAAGTACAATAATCAAAGAGATTATTTTCCATGAATTAGAGAGTCTAATTCGGGCCTAGGATTATTTTGTTAATTAAAGATTCCATTGAATTATAATTAAGAGTTTCATTTGACTTAGTTAAATAAGATTTAATTAAGATCTAAAATTGGGATTAATTAAAGGAGGTTTAACTAAAGAGTTCTTTAATTGGTTAATTGGACCTAACTCGAGGAATAATTAATCTAAGCAATAATCTAATCTCTTGTTATAAATACAAGGCAATACCACTAGCCACAACACAAGTTTTTGTTTACACTTCATGGAAATTTTTGAAATCCTAAAGTCTAGTGGGGCGGTGATCGAATTTTTTGTATAGAAAAAAAAGTGTTTATCTTTTTTCTTTAGATCTTTACATACGTGTTGATATTATATCTTCTTAAAAGAAAGTTTGGGGTTGGTTCTTATAAACTATTTTGGGAGTAGAAAAGAGATCCACTATCTTGAAGTATAGTTCCTGGATATAGCTCAAAATTCTTAATGGTTTGGAAGTTGAGCGATAACCAAGAGTATTCCTCCTAGGAGTGCTTGGAGGTCTATAAGGGTAACAAATCAAATTTATCCTTCTAAATCTATGTAATCGTGCATCTAGAATTTTATGTTGCATGTAGGAGTCAATTTCACATCCTCGAGTTTTTTTTTTTTTTTATCTAAAGTGGAGTACTCCGGCTTTACTTTTTTCACAACTTTCCTTCACCAGTTCCAACCTTGGAGGGATTCTTGATCGGGCTCCACTGCATCAACTTTGAATGGTCATAACATTGTTAGCCCAGTTCTGGTTATCTCAGGCGGTCTTTACGTAGGCGCCTGCGCTGTAAGTTGTTCCTTCTTGACTTCTTGGTGCTAATTTGAACTTACGGAAAATTCTGCTACTTCTCAAGCACGAACTAGGGGTCGTGCAGTACACTGTTTAAAAACCTTCAAAGTTTTCCTTCCGGAGAATTTTAGATCACCTAGTTTGGCACTCTACACTGAGATATATACGGGATTTCCTAGAGCTACACATTTGCATCTTTGCCTTCATGTAGACATTATGCATCATGTTTTCTACTTTTAAACCCTTTTATCACCAATTGATCCAGAGGTACTTAAAGACACACATGGAGAGAAATCAAGTAAAACAAACAAAAAATACAAGATAAATACTTAAGAAACAAGCCAAAACTAGTTAAAATAACTCGATAAACTGGTCTAAAACTGACTCAACATGGACTGATGTCTGCATCACATGTTAGGAAATGTCTATTGTGGACATTTGGGGACAACAGACAATGGTGAAGGACCGAGACCAGTTTGTCACCACCCTGACAAGAGAAGTGGTAAAGGAAGAAGTAAGGAAATGGATGAAGATGTTGGCCTAGAGGGACACCAATAGAGGGATAGCCTGGACAGTGAGGCAGATATGAGGAACTACAAAAGTTACTGCAAGAAACTGCAACTTGAATTGAACAAACCCAAGGAGGCGATTGTCACCCTATTGCACGGATTAGCAAGATGGTCTTTGATATAAATTTTGTACGTGGAATATAAACGTGGAGTTGAAAATCTATCCTTACATAAACATAAACTAATGAAATAAGCAAAAAACAAAATCAACAAAAAGGATAGGGCGTGCAACCCAACAAAAAGTTATACGAAATATAAAAGATGAAAAGAATAAAGATGGTAGAATATATTATGCCGTAAAAACCCAACTAAACATGGACTATCAACCGCTACCCAACTAATATGGTAGAAATGAATGTAGACCAAAGACTTAATCAAATGTCTACCCGGGAATCTACCTATGATCAATACAAAAATCATAGAATCAACCTCTACATTAATCATAAAATGTATGCAACCTAATTTTCTTCAGAATACGGATTGAAGCAGAAAGAGTTTCCTATCAAATTCGTAAATAAAATCGTGGGTGTTTTTTCAAATTTAAAAATTCGCCTTTCATAGGCAAAGAACTAACAGTGTACTTGGATTTTAATTCCTAGATTTATTAAAATTCAAAAATAAACTAAAACTCTATCTTATCCAACTAAAAGTATATCTTATAGAACTAAAATTTTAACTAAACAAAGATTTTAAAAAATTAAAGAATTAATAATGAAAATCCTTCTAAAAGAACAATATTAATAATAAATAGAAATACTAATCGACCCAATTCCTCATGAAGGCCATGACCCCGTCTTGAACACGTGCTCATTCTTCTTTTTGGTAAAACTCTTTTGGATGCAGAGTCCAACTAGAGTGTGACTCCTCAGGACGACATAGTACAACTTGGGTAGGAATCCTCGGGACGACATAGTTCAACTTGGGTGGGGCTCTGTGGGAAGGCTCAGAATGATAGAGTACAACTTGGGTAGTCCTCATAATGGTAGTTATATGATTGTGGGGGGCCCGAGACAAATTTGGATTCTTGCATGGTTTAAAGTAATTGGACCCTGCAATGTAAATTACAGCAAAGTGTAATTTCATGGTTTCTTCTAATCGAAGGCCAAAGCTTTGCGGATCGGTCAGACAATTTAACTTGAGTAAGAGGAATCATTGGGCATCTTCTTGTTCAAAGTAGATTGGATTTGAACGGTCTGATCTTAAGATATGAATTTTTCAACAGAATGCTTTTGTCCATTCACGATCTGCTATTCGCACCACTATGCAATCTTGGTTTTATTGGCGATTGGAGGTCTCAACGCATTCTGATTGCACTTAAAGTTTACCCAGTGACAGAGGACTACTCAATCCATATGATAGCAAAAGGAGATCAAATTCTAACGGTCGAATGATGAATTATTATTTTCGAAACATACTGTTCTCAAACAGGAAGTTTGCACGCGACTTATGGAGACCAGATCAAGCATTTGAGATGTTGCATGTGTGGGAGACCATGGCCCCTGATAGAAGCTGCCAAGAAGGATTTTTATTTTCCTTATTATGTATTTTAATTAAATTAGTCCATTAGTTTATAAGAATTTCGAATTTTTATGTAACTTAGTAATTTCCTACATTTTAGGAATTAAGTTAGCATGAGTTTCTTACTTAGGTAAGGTTAACTTATATTAGGATTTAAATTAGGTAGGGGTCAAATAAAGTCTTGGGATTATAATCCTAGGCCGATTAAAATTGTAGCCTAATTAAAGACAAATTTCTCTCCTTTTCAAGACAAATTTTTAGACGTTGATTAATGAAAATTACAAACTTGAGAGGTATCTTTTTGCTTCTTCAATTCCTATTCTAAAGAGAACTAGGTTGCATGCTCATTAGGGTTCATGTAAAGGTTGATCATTTGATACTTGTATTTATCATAGGGTAGATTCGCGGATAGGCATTAAAAAATCCTCTAGTTTACATTCGTTTCTAATGTAGTAGTGGGCTAGGGATTGATTTTCCATGTTTAATTTGGTTTCTATGGCTTAATAAGTTTCTTACATCTCCGTTTCTTTCAATCATGCATTCTGAATTTTATCTAATTTTAATTGCATTCGGTTTACTTTTTGTGCTATTCGTGTATCTCTTGTGAAAAAATAAGTTCCCGACTTTATGTTTTCGTTCTATAAGCAAAGAATCACATCAGTTATAGTCCAACTTGGGTAGGATTACTTTAAATCATGCAAGAATTCAAATGCATCTTGAGCCTTGAACATTCACATCAGTCTTACTGGATAGCTTCCTAGTAATGCGACAAGCACGCAAAGGCCTTGTTGCCTCTCAACGGGAGTTGGACGCGAATTCCAGACACATTGATGAACAGAGTGCAAAGTTCACCCATTATGAGGAGGAACCAATAGGACAGAGAGGAGGACATTGCAGGCGCCGCCTATAAAGAGACAAGCAACAAAATAGAATTAGGATTTCCATTTTTAGGAAAACCCTCGTAGTTAGGATTTCACTTTTTTTCCATCATTTGTACTCGTTGGTTGGACTGCCAGTTGGTTGGATTTGGGAAAGAATTCCTTAGCAATGTTATTCGTATGTTTTGTTTTGAAATGGTTATGAAGGAATTATCCCCTTATCGTGCAGGAAAGTATGAATGCGAGGTCAAGAGGTAGACCAGCTAGAAATGTAAGGGAGAGATAACAAGGTGAATTGTTGGACCCACCAGTGGACCCTTCCAATGCACCACAGCACAGAGTGTGGGGAGGGCAGGTGACATGGACGATACCGGTATTAGTGTTATACCCTAAGGCCAATCACCTTGGCTCTTTGTATTAACACTTTAATGTTGCATATATGATTGTAGCAACCTTTTCTATTTGATTATTTACTTGCTTTATTTATAGCATTCCAAATAGAAAAGCCTAGTGTTGAAAACTTAGAGTGTATCACAAAGAGCTGTGATGATGAAATCACTCTAATTATGGTATCAATACTAAACATCTCTAACCATAGCTTTAGTCAGATGAGGCATAACTAATACAGATAGGTTAGCATGTACTTAGTTAATTCCTTTTGAAGGAAATGGTTGATCTCATCAACTATAGTGTAGAGACACTTAGGCTACATGGATGCTTGTAGTTGGCAAGTACATTGGATTGTTTCACATAGAGATCACCGTTTTGTCAATGGTTAATACTATAAAGAATAGCAGGTGTAAGTGATCCTCAAACTTGAGGTCACCATAGAGATCTTGAGTATGGATATCACTCTTTGATTCTAATCGGAGTTACACCCTAAATGGGTAATAATGGGTAGCCTTGGGAGTGGTTTGAAGTACGGAAGAATTGTGAGTGATCAATAAAGAATTCGCCGCTCCTAAAACGTTAGGAGAAGATCTCCCTACGGCCACTTATAAGAAGTCATGGTAGCATTTGCAAAGCACGAGTTTAATTAGAAAGAAGTCTGTAAAATACTCAATGATCATGACTTTCGTACAAGAAATTTTATGTACATTAATGAGGATAACAAATAACCTCAATATACAAGATTAAGAATATGAACAAGGTGAAATGATATTATTACACGATAGCTAGTTCTTTAAAATATAGTATCCTTCCATGACTATTCTCAATACTTGGGGCCATGATATTTTGTTAGAGGTCACTCATGGTCTATGGATTTGAATTAGGGATTAATGAATTACAAGTGTGTAATTCATTAACCGTAATTTGATTATGTTAATGCAAGGTCCATTACCAAACTATTGGGAACCTATAGTGTCTCACAAATTAACATCAAATTCTTGAGGGGTCATTTTATAATTAAGGTAAAGTATAGTGGTCAAAATAGAGTTTATGAAACTTAAAGGGCTTGTTTGTAATTATTGCGGCACAAATGTAATAAACCTAAGTTCGTTGGATGTATATTATATACATCAAACTCCATTAGGTTGACTAGACTATTATATAAATATATATATATATATGTTAGTGGAAAATTTCTACAACTCATATATATATTTGTGACATGTTTTCCTCCAATTAGATCACATGCAATGGTGTAATAGTATAAAAAGAGTTGCATATATTAGTTTCATGGTTTGATTCTACAAAACCACGACACCTAAAATGAATTGTCCAAAGTTCAAGCATATATATGGCTAGGATCAAATGTTGATTAACTCTAGGATATGTGTTTGCATCTTAACCTCATGGGAACCTCTATAAATACCCCAATACATGATATATGGAAGATTGATGCATTTGCAAGTCTTAACAGAAGAAACAAAGTGGTTCTCTCTCTACTTTCTGTCTCTACCCAAAAGCATAGAGAAAGAGGTAAAAAATCTGCACTTGATGCAATTTTTCCTCTCATCTTCTAAGACTTCAAATGTGGATCTAGCACTTCAAAAATACACTTATAAGTTGTACAAAAGGTTGTATAAGCTCTCAAGGGTTGTGATGGTGTGGACTATCATAGAGGGTAGACATTTGGACACCTTGAAGAAGAAATCTTCTTGATGTAAAAATGATTTCCTCCCCCTAAATGTTTAAGTTGTGTAAATTAGCAAGGTCCAAGGGAAAGGAATTCCGGATTTTATTGTTATGCATGTTTGCACACACACAATTCTTTATGCTTCCGCATGCAATACGTTTCATGACACATAGTATAGATTCCAGAATTCCTACAAGTGGTATCATAGCCATCTTGCTAATTCTTGAATTTTTTGCAAGACTTGTTACACAAATTATGTTAGATGACAAAGAATGCATGAATGAGTTTATGTGCATGCATGTGTTTCTTGAAAGATTTGCTTCTCAAACTCCAAAGTTTTGTTGTTAATCGAAACTTAGGTTTTTGTGAACAAAATTGTTGTAGTGGCTAAATTCATGGTTTTGTTTCTCAATGATATTGTATAAGCATAAGTAATTGCTCACATATAACTAGAGGTTAAGCACTGGAAAAGGTCCCAAAAACCATAGCCATTTTATGCAAGAATTTGTTCTTGCATGTTAATATAAGTTTAAGAATATATTACATGTAATGATTCTTTGTAGTATTCTAACTTTACATACTTTATTAAATTTTGAATTAAATATGATTAATGGTGGTTGATTATGGACTAGAACCAATAGGATTGTGCTTATTGTAATAATTTTTATTACTTTAATTCTTGGTTGAATGGATGTAATAGTTACGTAGGTATTCAAAATATGTCTTGCATGCCATGTCTTCCTTTAATCTCTTGATGTAATTCTTTCTTTATCTTATTCCCGCCCAAATGTAACTTGGGGTTTCTCAAAGAATATAATTTTTCATTAGTCTAGTGGGAGGAAAATTGTGAGAATTAGGTTAAAAATTGTGTAACTCAGGAGAAGGAGGCCACCAAGAAGCAAATCGTGGAGGTGTACGTGCAAAGATGTTGAATGTCATCAAACTGTTGAAATGTCTTATGCTAGCATCCATATCTCGAGAGCAAATTGAGTTATTCAAACTGCGTACGAGAAGCAGATTGAGGCTTATGAACTTAACCAATGTCTTATGTTAGCATCCATATCTCGAGAGCTTCAGAAGCAATGTGAGAACTTGGATGCTTATGCTATGATGGGATACCTCAAAGAATTATTTGAGGCTCGCTGTGAGACTGAGAAGTTCAATCTAACCAAAGAGTTGTTTAGTGCCGAGATGAAAGAAGGCTCTTATATGGCTGACCATGGTGTGAAAATGCTAGGCCTCATCAAAAGGATGAAGGACCTTGGTACAAACCTAGAAGAAGACCTTTATGTAAATATGATTTTAATTTCTCTTCCGCTGAGTTATAAGCAATTTATTGTCAACTTTAAAATGAATAAGATTCAAGTGCCTTTGGGCGAGTTGGTGAATATGTTCAAACTCACTAAGGTTGAGTTGCAACAGGGTAAGGATGCTGTCTTGCTCGCGTCTTCTAAAAAAGGCAAGATGTTTTCTAAACCTAAGCTTAAAAAGCAAAAGGGCAAGAAGCACGCAGTGAAAGCAAGTGGTGGCATCAAAAAGGACAATAAACCTAAAAAAAGCACTTGCTTCCATTGTGGCAAACCGGGCCACTGTAGACGCAACTGCAAAGATTATCTTGCATCTTTGAAGAAGCTTAAGGAAGCATCTTCATCATGTATCTACATGATTGATATACTTTCATGGTGAGCAAGAGTACTACTACAAGGGGCGCACAGAGATTTGTAAGACAATTAAAATACCCATAGTCTCAACCCCATGGGTAAAGGACACTCCGATGTGGGTGCGAAGGTTTTATCGCTCATGTAGCAATGGATCAAGTAATAAAGCCCGAACTGGCAGGTATAGAAATGGAGATGTATTTAAGGAAGAGCTACCTAAACCACCACACAAAGTGCTAAGTGGACTTTACGATTGACCTGATCCTCGGGGTTGCGCCAATATCCAAGGCAGCTTACCGCATGGCACCTCGAGAGCTAAAGGAACTCAAGTTGTAGTTTCAAGAATTACTGAACAAGGAGCAGATTCTCCAAAGCGTGCCCCAAATTGGGTCACCCGTGTTATTCGTTAGAAAGAAGGCTTGGAGTATGCAACTGTGTATCGAGGATTAACGATTTGTCTGATAAACTAAGCAAAGCAAGAGTGTTCTCAAAGATAGACCCGCAGTTAGGTTAGTACCAAATGAGGGTTAAGGAGTAGGACGTGCCAAAAACTACCTTCCATAGTCGATATTGGCACTATGAGTTCATCATGATGCCATTCAAGTTAACGTACGCCCCCGGCAATATTTATGTCCCTAATAAACCATGCGTTTCACCCCAATTTGGACAAGTTCATCATAGTGTTTATAGATGACATCCTTGTCTACTATGCCAGTGAATACGAGCAAAAGAGCACTTACTTGTCGTGTTATACACTCTGCGGGAAATGAAGTTGTATGCCAAGTTCAGCAAGTGTGAGTTCTAGGTAAAAGAGGTGGCCTTCTTAGGGCACTTAGTCAATGAACAAGGAGTGGCTATGGAACCATAGAAAATTAAATCAATGATAAAGTGGCCGGAACCTAATGTTGTTAGGGACATCCGTAGCTTCCTTGGACTAGCGGGCTACTATCGGAAATTTATTGATGGCTTCGCGAAGTTAGCACATCTACTGACACAGTTAACCATGAAGGAGGTTAAGTACTCATGGAGCAAAGTTGGTTGTGAGAGATATGAAACCATGGAGAAGAAGTTGGCCACCACACTAGTACTAACCCTACCAAAGGAAGGGCTAGACTATGTGATATCTAGAGACACATACCAATGCAACCTGGGCTGCATCCTCTTGCAGCTAGATAGAGTAGTGGCGAATGCCTCGAGACATTTGAAGACCTATGAATTGAACTACCCCACCCATGACCTAAAATTGGCAGCGATGGTCTTGGCATTGAAAATCTAGAGACAAAATCCTAAAGTACAAAAGCCTATATGCAGTAATGTGCAAGATATACACTGACCATAAAAGCCTAACATATATCTTTGATAAAAAAGAACTCAATATTGAGGCTAAGACGGCGGTTGCAGTTAATCAAAGAATACAACGCGGAAGTCAACCAAGTGGCGAATGCGCTAAAAAAAGTGAAATACGAAACCACAGTCGTTACCTTAGTAAGGTAAATGGATGCGCTACCACTAGATATGGTACTTTTTTACCAGGTTGAGAAGATGATGAGTTTGGACACTTCCATGTTGATGGACCAAATTCAGGAAGGACATAAAAAAATATGCCAACATCCAGGACACACGATAGAAACTTAGGCAAGGCCCTGATATAAAGACCTTAGTGAGACCTTCGAGGGGATAGTGATGAAAAGGGGATGACTGTGGGTACTCAACGAACTTGTCTTGAGACAAGAAATCTCGAGGGAAGCCCAGAGTTGAAAGGTGGCGATGCAACTTAGGGAAACAAAGATGTATCCTGATTTGAAAAAAAATTCTGGCATCCCACGTTGAACAAGGATACCGCGGAATTCATGTATAGATGTTTGGTGTGCCAACTGGTAAAGGCTGAGCCCCAAAGACCAACGAGTGAACTAGGCCCCTTGAGGTTTCGGAATGGAAGTGATAACACATAGCCATTGATTTCATAATGGACTTACCCAGGTCAAGGGGAAAACACGATGCCATCTGGGTAATTGTGGAAAGGTTAACTAAGAGTGCACATTTTCTAGCAGTATCAATTAACGATCGAATGGAAAGATTGGTATAGCGATACGCAAAGCAAATTTTGAGATTTCACGAAGCACCTGTAAGCCTATTGCCAGAGTGAGACCTTTTTTTTATAGGTAGTTATGCCGTTGACCCATGTTGCAGGCAATTTGAGTCTTACCCCTTAAGCCGTATCTGCGAACACCAGGGTCTCAGACAACCACTTTGGACTGCTGACCCCAGTTACACACTTGCCCAGCAGAGTATCAAGCTCGGCCCAATCAGGGACTCCCCGACTAATCTCAGAATGACAATGCAGAATTGGATTCTAGCAGGTTTCGATCCCCCGACCTGCCAGGGTGAGACCTGCGGTTCATGACAAGATTTTGGCAAGGCTTACAAGACCAATTGGGCACAAAATTAAGGCTAAGTATAGCCTACCACCCTCAAATGGATGGACAATTTGACCGAACAATACAAACTTTGGAAGATATGCTCCAGGCAAGTGTGATTCAATTTGGCGTTGGATGTGAGAGCCACCTAACATTGGTCGAGTTTCCATACAACAACAACTACCACTCCAATATTGGGATGGCCCCTTAAGAGGACTTGTACGACCAAAATTGCTGATCACCACTTTGGTGGGATGATAAAGGATAGAAGGCCTTGACAGGGCCTGAGTTGGTGAAGGTGACCACAAAGAATGTAAAGTTCGGCCGACTTTTATATAAGACTGTTGGAGTTCCAAGTAGGCGAGAAGGTTTATCTTAAAGTGTCTCCGACTATAGATTGGTGTGCTTTGTACATACCGGGAAGCTTAGACCTCGCTATGTTGGGCCGTATGAGGTGTTGGAGCGAGTGGGAGTGATAGTGCATCGTTTAGCGGTTTAGCCTTACCAGCAAGTGGGCACATGTGCACAATGTGTTCCATTTGTCACAGTTGAAGAGATACGTCTATGACCCAAGTCACATGACGACAATTGTTAGTCAATTGCATGAATTTGTGGAAACTTCCAAATTTAAAATTTTGGGCTATATATAATTTTTTAAATTAGGGCTCCTATTATTCAATTAGGGATTTATATGTTTAAATTGAATGTTAAAATTGTTAAATTTCGTATTTATGCATTCAATTGAGTGACAATGTGGAAATCCCAATTTTTGACTCGTGTATTAGGGTCAATTTGAATTTATCATTCAATTTGGAAAATTTATTGATTTGATATGTGATTAAATTCATTAAAACCCATATGTAATAAATTGCATATCATGTTGGACTTTATGTTAACTTGGTCTTGTAGGCTATTGAGTAAAATGACACGATTATTTGAATACGTTATGTATATTTTATTATGCACGCCTGTAATATGGCCATTTTGAGTTGTTTATTAATCTTTGGCAACCTGTTTATGTCAAAATTAAAGGCTCTTGTGCCCGGGTAGTTATTTTGTTGGTTTAGGTTCATGGGATGAAGTCTCGAGAAGGCATCCAACTACTCAATGAGTGGACTCGGCCATGAAGATGACACTTCAAGATTGAAGATGCCATACTACTCAACAAAAATGATTGCATGAGATGCGATTATTATTTTCGCATTTGTTTATTTATTTGTTTATTTAAATGCTCTCTTCATGCTTTTGAATGTTAATATATTGTTAACCTCTGTTTTAAAAGCATGAATCAAGTCCCTATAAAAAAATTAGGATGTAAAGCACTTCCTACTATATCCTGTTCAGACTATATTAATAAGGGTGACATGATCCTACTCAGTAGGCGTCTCCTTGTATCCTTTAGGAGTTGAGGTCGTGCGAGGCACATAGAGTATGTTTATCTAATAGTGCTACCAGACCGTGTTCAAGCGCTAGTGCAATGTGTTAACTTACACGTGGTGTAGTTAACAAATTAAGAGTCATATGCGAGGCATATGATTAACCGGGATGATTTACCTAAATAAATCTGATCCAAGTATACGCCGACGCTGGCTTGGTTTGATAAAATATGAATCTGAGTCCTATTACATAGAGGGACATAGTTTATATGTAGTAGGGTGTTCAGTACTATATTTTGAACTAAACGCAAGACATGAAACTAAACTAAATCTTTGCATTTATTTGGTGTCTTATAAATGATGACAACTAATACCCAAAATACATATCCTCTTGCATCTGTTTTAGAACAAAACAAGTTGAACGATTCAAATTTTTTCTGATTGGTACCGTAACTTAAAAATTGTTTTAAAATATCAGAAGAAAGATCATGTCTTAAATGTACCTTTTCCTATACCTCCCCCCTATTACTGCTTCTCGTGCTAAGATGGATCAGTATGAGAAGAGAGTCAATGTGTCCAATGAGGTGACTTGCCGTATGCATGTATCTATGATACCAGATCTTCAAAAATGCTTTGAGGATTGGAAAGCTTACAATATGATACGCAAGCTTAGGAGCATGTTTCAAGAGCAGGCATGCTGTGAGCGATATCATATAGCTAAAGAACTCTTTGAATGTAGGATGACTGAGGGGGCTTCAGTCAGTGCCCATATTCAAAAACTCATGGGGTATTATAAAGCAACTTGGGAAGTTGGGCTCTGTTATCGACAAAGAGCTTTGCACCGATCTCATTCTACATTCCCTGCCATCGATCTTATCCATATTTATCTTGAATTATAATATGGCGGGAATTGTAGAGCCATTGAATTAGTTGCATTCTATGCTCTCTATGGCTGAAACATCTATCAGGCGGGCACCTGATGTGTTATCGGTGTCATGACAAAGCAGGACGATTAAGAAAAGGGACAGGTACAAGGGCAAGAAGCAGGTCAAAGGTAAGGGTAAGGCTCTGGCTGGGAGCAAGAGTATACCTAAACCGAAAAAAATTTCAATACTGACTCCGAACACTGTTTGTTTCTTTTGCAATCGCAAAGGTCATTTCAAACGAGAGTGTCCAAAGTTCCTGATAGAGTAGAGGACATTGGCAACGTCATCTTCCTCAGGTATTCATATTGTTGAAATCAATTTTGCTCTTTCAGCTTCTACCTCTTGGGTCGTGGACTCAGGAGCTTGTGCTAAAAAAAAGTAGAAAGTTGGCAAAGGGTCAAATGCAATTGAAGTTCGATAATGGCGTGTTGGTTTCGGTCGTAGCCCTTTGGGACTTGGAATTGATTTTACCCAGTGGGCTTGTAATAAAGCTTTTGAATGTCTATTATATTCTGTGTGCTAGCAGAAACATTATGTCTGTATCTCGTTTAACTTCCATGGGATGTAAGTTTATTATGGAGGATAGATATTGTACCATTTTTCGGAATGGTTTGTTTTATACTAATGTTTCGTTGTTTAATGGTCTTTATGTGACTGAGCAAGGAACACCCGCGTACAATGTGAATACCAAACGACTCAAATCTAACAATGATAAGTCAACCGTCTTATGGCATTGTCGCTTAGGTCATATAAATGAGAATCGTATCAAGAAAATCCAAACGAATGGACTTCTGAATCATTTTGACTGGAAGTCAATTAATAAATGTGAGTCTTGTTTACTTGGGATGATGACCAACGGATCTTTTAATAAGGCCGCCAAGTGAAACACTGAGCCATTGGCATTACTACACATAGATGTGTATATTCCTCTAGGTGCAGGTGCGAGAGTTGGGAATTTGTACTTCATTATATTTACTGATGATTTCAGTAGATATGGCTATATGTTTCTGTTGACTCACAAGTCGGAATCCTTCAAAAACCTCAAGGAATTCCAAAATGAAGTCAAAAATCAACTTGGTAAGAAGATTAAGGCACTATCATCGGATCGTGGTGACGAGTACCTAAGTTTTGAGTTTAGCGATCATCTTAAATATTATGGAATTGTTCCATAATTGACTGCACCTAAAAAACCAGTGGGATGGTGTGGCCGAGCGCATAAATCGTACATTGATGTATATGGTACGATCGATGATGAGTCAAGTCGATTTACCTTTATCCTCTTGGGGATATGCCCTTTAAATGGCTATTTTCACCTTGAATAGAGTTCCCACCAAATTCGTAGGCAAGACCCCTTACGAGGTATGGACATGGAGGGTTCTCTAACTTGTCTTTTCTCAAGATTTGGGACGCGAATCTTGTGTTAGTCAACAGATACCTGACAAGTTTGGTACTAAATCTGACAAATGCGTCTTCGTAGGATACCCGAGGGAAATCAATGGTTACTACTTCTATCAGAATTTGGATAACAAAATATTTGTTGCCCGACATTGTGAATTCCTCAAGGAGGAATTCCTCTCCAAAGAACGTAGTGGGAGCAAGATTATACTTGAAAAAATTCGAGATCCACTACAAGATACTTTGGGCCAAACTGAAGTAGAACGAGTTCTAAGCAAGGCTATGGAACAAGATGAACCATCTGTTAGAAGGCCAGGGAGAGTAGTCTGAAAACCTGATAGGTACTTAAGACTACATGAGCTATTACTTGTTGGTGATATCGATTCCGTGATTTAACATGAATCATTGCAAAGAGAGGATTCCGGTGCATGACTTAAGGACATGAAATTCGAATTGTAATCCATGGAAGACAATCAAGTGTGGGACCTGGTTGACTTGCCTGAAGGGATAAAACTCGTAAAAAAAGATGGGTCTTCAAGAGGAAGACTGATATGGATGACAACTTAACTGTGTACAAGGCCCGTCTGGTGGCAAAAGGTTTTAATCAAGATGAGGGAATCGACTATGATGAGACCTTTGTACCAGTGGCCAAGTTTCAATCAACTCGGATCCTTTTAGCTATTGCCACATTTCATGATTATGAAATTTGGTAGAAGGATGTCAAAACTGCATTTCTGAACGGGGTTCTAGAAGAAAATGTGTACATGGTACAGCTGTTATGTGTCCGCAGTAAGAAGGCAAAAATCTATTGAGGACATGGAGGAAGAAAGGAAAAATATCCAGCAGAAGCCGCAGAGAGATGTGAAGGGGTTTCAAATGGGGGAAAAGTCAGGCAGTTGGAGTTGTATGGATCGTTATCAGTTATTTTGTAATCGAAACGTTGTTATGTAATTTGTAAAGTGTGGTAGAAGTCG
This sequence comes from Pinguicula moranensis, assembly GCA_028565015.1. Taxonomy (NCBI): domain Eukaryota; kingdom Viridiplantae; phylum Streptophyta; class Magnoliopsida; order Lamiales; family Lentibulariaceae; genus Pinguicula; species Pinguicula moranensis. The sequence goes on from JAOWBN010175032.1 coordinate 16,389, forward strand.
TGGCGCGACTTTGATCGGGGATAGTATAAAACTCTCGATCTTCTAATTGTTGAATCAAGTAATGAAAAAATGTTTCTATCTATTCTGATTTCTTTTCTCTCCTCCCGAGACTCTTCTCCTATTCCCCCTCTTCTCGACTCTTCCTCCTCTCCTGTTCATCTCCGGTAACAGTACTTCGATAACGATCAGGTTCGTTATAGTGGTATCAGAGCGCCTGGTTGCTTAGATCCAACCTCCTAAACTTCAAAATAGCTAAAGGACGTACACAAAAACCTCAAGTGATGGTTGATCCACCTGACAGAGACGCTCAGTCTGAAGCTGCTGATGAGATGGCGTGGGTCAAGCTTGAAGCCCTTCGGGGAAGAAACCGGCTCACCCCTCTACTCCAGAAAGTACTACCTATGTACCACCTACGATAACTATTGAGACACGAATGGATGAAATGGAAAGAAAAATGTTCCTAATTACTGAAGAGATGCGTAGAAACACCCTCATGTTGCAAACACAGATGTTGAACCAATTTAACTCGCTGAAGGAGGCGCTTGTGGCACAGAACAACAACAAATCGATTATGGGGGAGTACCCGGATAAGCTAGATGGGAATCTAGGAGTAACACATTTGCAGGCTGACATATCAGGCAAAACCTCCCCTGTTCTGAATCAAATTGCTGTGGTAGGGGAGTATGGATATGGTGATCAAGGAGTTATCCGTAAGGGAAAGATGCCCTTTGCAAATTTTCCTCGTTTTAATGGGTCGAATCCAAGGTCCTGGGTGGAGATGTGTGAGGGATATTTTTCAATATACACAGGAATCATGTATCAAGAAAGGGTGGAATTTGCTAGAATGCACTTAGAGGGAGATGCTGATTCTTGGTTCAAGATTCTCAAGTTTAATAGGCCCAAGAATTGGGATGAATTTACTGCGGCAGTCTTTATCAGATTTGATACTACTAACTCTAACAATCTGTTAGAGGAGTTCATGTGTTTGAAACAGGGAAGCCAAGAATCCTTACAGGACCTGTTGAGGCGTTTTGATCGTATTTCTTCCTCAGTGATGGTCTCTCACCCCAAGTTTGATGAAGATTTTTATAAAGAAAAGTTCATTGGCTGTTTACAACCTGAACTTAGATCTGCGGTTGCTGCTTTAAATCCTAAGATGTTGCTGGAAGCTATTGAAGTAGCCAAGAGGCAGGAATTCACGGTTAATACCTTCATTGATAAAGTGGTTGAAGGGACTACTATGAGGCTGAATTCCAGGGGTATCTCTAAGCAAGTGATGGTTGTACAGAAGGATAAAGTCCCTATTCAGAAGGTGAGGAAGAAGTATTTGACTGATGCTGAGGTAAAAGAGAGGATAGACAAAAAGTTATGCTTTAAGTGTGGAGGCCCGTTTGTTCCGGGACATCAATGTCACACTAAGATATATGCTATCATGGCTGAAGAGGAAGAGCAGGCAGAGTCTCCAAATATAGTTAAAGAAGTGGAGTTTTCAGATGACTTGATTAATGATGATTGCCATGTGGATGGAACTCTATCCCTTAATGCGTTATCTGGCAACTCTGATCTAAACACTTATAGAGTCAGAGGATATTACAAGGGGGAGCCACTGCATATTTTGGTGGATGG
>JAOWBN010175043.1:0-18013 GCA_028565015.1 Pinguicula moranensis
TTTGCTGAATGTTAATTTGATTCACTTGATAAAAACATGAATTAACTTGGCAATCATGGTTTAGTTTTATGATATGCCACACTTTCATCTCAATGTCCAAATACTAATCATAGTTTAGTTTTATGAATTCACTTGGTAAAAACATGAATTAACTTGGCAATCATGGTTTAGTTTTATGATATGCAACACTTTCATCTCAATGTCCAAATACCAATCATAGTTTAGTTTTATGAATTCACTTGGTAAAAACATGAATTACGTGTCCAAATACACACATAAGCATGTCCTTATGTGTGTCTCAGCTAAAACAAAGACTAATTAAGGTCATTTACTCTCTTGTACTATACCTATTAGTTAATTTATTCTCATGTACTTTCATAGAGTTACTTTGTCCCTTGTACTTTAAAAAGAGCTACTTTACACCCTGTACTTTCAAAAAAACTACTTTACCTCCCTTGTACTTTCAAAAAAGGGTAAGAGTAAAATTAACTTTTCCATATAATAAAATTTTATCAGTCGCAGACCCGCGCGTGAAGAACACTCGGGAGAAGTGGGATTCTTTTTGAAAGTACAGGGGGTAAAGTAGTTCTTTTGAAAGTACACGGGAGTAAGTTAACTAATAGGTATGGTACAGGGGGTAAATGGCTTTTTACTCAAATATTTACAAGTCAAGTTTGTGCCTGTGTATTCAAAAGTTATGGTTTGCAGAAAGTTCACAAGGCAAGGTTCACTGGCCGAGTATTGGTTGATCGATGGCTCATAATTCTACACTTTTTCTTGGGCTCAAAGGGGTGGATACCCCCTTAAAATAGTACAATAATTTTGAGTTAATTTATAGGTATATATTTTCTACCATTAGGTTGTATTTGTCGAGTTTGTAATATTGTATTAATTATCTTTCAATTAATTATTATCATATGTTAAAATATGTTCATAATTAATTTATATATGTATATTATAAAACAAAACAAATAATAAATTAAAATAAAAATGGGGCCATATTGGTAATGAATTGTTGGGGTTAGTTTCACGAAAGCGTAGGGACGGAACCAGAAAATAAAGTGAGGTCTGATATGGTTGATTTAACCTGCAATAAACAATAAATCAACTAAATTCTTCCATGCACAATATTAAAGGAAATGGCCGGAGGAGCATGGGAGGGTTGTCGTCGGGCGGGTTTTCACCGGTTATGACCTCTTCCAGAGAGGTTATCACCGGTAGAAATCATGGGGAACAACTCTTTCACTCCAGGTTTCTTCCAAATTGAGATTGAAAAGCTTTTCAACTATTTAGTGACATTGATGGCACGCCCAGCTAAGTCAATACAACAACTCCGACGACATGAACAGAGCCGTTAGCGAGCGTATAATGAATGGCAGAAGAAGCAACATGAATCGAAGACTCTGATGGTTCAAAAACTCCAAGAAGACTTTGTCACTCTCTACTTCACAAACTTTCCCGAAGATCATGATTCTGTGTGCTAGCCCTATAAGTGACCCAATTATGACTCAAGAGATATCCAGCCCAATATCTAGCCCACCACATAATGCAGAAGTCTCCAGAAGCATTGAAAATACAACAAATCATGAAACAGGAAATCTTGGATGGATACACGATTTGTTCATAGTGCTAACTCACATTCCACAAGAAAATACACGCTCCAATTCTGAAGAAATCAGCACAATGCAGGAAGCTAGCTAAAAGAAGAAACTAGGAAATCAAGCATGATCTCATTGTGTTCTATTTAATTCAAGGATGAACAATGTAAAAACTCACTGTCTTCGATGGAGAAAACCTTCGATTTCCATCATGTTTCAATTCTTCAGTGAAGACAACATAAACACTCACACACACTTACACCACAAACAAATAGAAAACATCAGTCTGTGTCCGTACAACCCCCATAGTTTAATGGCCCCTCCTGCTCCACTCCACCCTTGGTGGGCACTCACCCTTCACTTCCGGCACCCATGGGATCTTCCACTGCTAGTTATTGTAGTTCCTCTGTATTTGATTTGTATATGGATACTAGTGCCTCAGAGTATATGACACCCACTCCGTCAGTTCTTGATCATACATTACCCTACAAGGGTAAGGCCTGTGTCATTGTTGGTAATGGTGCTCCTCTCTCTATCACTCATATTGGCTCCACTTCTACTGCTTCATTACCCCTGCTTGATGTTCTTGTTGTTCCTTCTCTTACAAAAAATCTTTTATCTATCAGCAAATTAACTTCTAATTTTTTTTTGCCATTACATTTATTGATCATTAATTTGTAATTCAGAGTCATCACACGGGACATGTGGTGGCCACCGACCGGCGTGATGGAGGCTTATATGTGTTAGACCGTTGCATTCCTGCTTTTTTCTCTTCCCTGTCGGTATCCTATCTTTTTCATACCTTTGATTTATGGCATGCTCGCCTAGGTCATGAATTATCATTTTTTATCTCTTTGTTAGGTCGACAGGGTTGTATTTTGATTACTTCATCCCCCTCACCCCATATTTGTACTCCCTATGAAATGGCCAAAAGCCATAGACTATCTTTTGTACCATCTGACAAGCGTGCCTCCCGGCCGTTTGCCTTGATACATTGTGATCTTTTGGGGACTTCCCCTGTACTTTCTTTAGTAGGTTTTCGTTATTATGTGATCTTCATTGATGATTATTCACGTTTATAATCCGTTAAAACACAAATCTGATTTTTATGCCACCTTTTTGCATTTTCATACATTTGTCGAGAAGCAATATACCACCACCATTCAACAATTTCAAAGTAATAATGTAACTGAGTTTACAAACCATCTGTTTTAACAACATCTTCATACTCATGGCATTCATCATCTACTATCATGCCCATATACCCCTGCTCAAAATGGTCGCGCTGAGCGCAAGCATCGCCACATCACTGAAATGGGTCTTACCCTTCTTTTACACTCTCATATGCCCTTGTCCTATCGATGCGTTTAGTACTGCGGCCTACATTATCAGTCGGTTGTCATCACCTCTCATCTCAGGTATCTCTCCTTTCGAATCACTCTCTGATCTTACACCAAACTATGATCACTTTCATCCATTTGGTTGTCGTGTGTTTCCTTGTCTTCGTGACTATACTCCTTACAAATTTCCCCCCTACAGTCTGCCCTGTTTGTTTATTGGCTACAGTTCCTCCCACAAAGGTTTTAGTTGCCTTGACCCTTACACTTCTTGTACATATATTACTTATCATGCCCGTTTTGATGAGAGTTGCTTTCCCTATCATCACTCCTCCACAATTCCTTCTGTTTCTGATCTTGACATCTCTACCTTCCTTGAGCCTCCTGAGACCATTGATCCTCCTTCCCTTACTTCTTCCTCTCTCTCTTCTTCTTCTCCTCCCTACTCCATATGTTCTCCTCTTCCTCTAGCCGACCCTTCCCCAGCATCCCCCCTCTCTTGATGTTCTTCCTTTGAGCCCTCTCTGGATCCTGAGTCTCCTCCCACCTCTCCACCTCCTCCTGTTGTCGGCTCTCATCCCATGATTACTCGTGCTCAAGATGGTATTTTTCATCCCAAGATTATTGCAGATTATTGTGATGTTGTTCCCACTGGTTTCCTCACTGCTCTTCTGGCTTCTATTAAGACTCGTGGCTTTTGGTTGGCTGCCAAGCATCCTGCTTGGATTACTGCTATGGATGAGAAAATTGCTACTCTCTTGGGAGCTTGTTCCTCATCCTCCTCATGCCAATGTTGTTAGCTCCAAATGGGTATTCTGCACAAATTATCTCGCTGATGGCTCTGTTGAACGGCTCAAATATCGTCTCGTTGCTCGTGGTTTCAGTCAGCTCCCTGGTCTGGATTACTTTGATACTTTCTGTCCCGTTGTCAAAGCTATCACTATTCATGATGTTCTCTTTATCGTTGTCTCTCGTCGCTGGCCTCTCCTGCAATTGGATGTCAAGAATACATTCTTTGTCAATCTTACTGAGGATGTTTATATGGAGCAACCTCTTGGCTACGTTAATCCTCTATTTCCTTATCATGTTTGTCACCTCAAGAAGGCTCTCTATGGTCTTAAGCAAGCTCCATTTGCTTGGTTTGAGTGCTTCAGCACCTTTCTTTTCACTCTTGGATTTCTTTGCAGCCACGCTGGTACTTCCTTATTCATATTTACTCGAGAGTCTGCTGTCATCTACTTGCTCCTATATGTTGATGACATCATTGTCACTGTCACTAGTATATGTCTTCTGGATCGGCTTATCTCTCATTTACAGTCGGAGTTTGCTCTTAAAGATATTGGTTCTCTCACTTATTTCCTTGGCATCGAGGCAACTCCTCTGGATGATGGTATTTTTCTCAGTCAGATGAAATATGCTTGTGATATTCTTGGTCGGGCTCAGCTTCTTGGCAGTCGTCCTATCACCACCCCTATGGCCGTCTCTCAATATCTCTCCTCTGATGGAGAACCCTTATCTGATCCTACCTTGTATCGCTCTTTGGTTGGAGCTCTTCAGTATCTCACCATCACTCATCCTTATTTGACCTAGGCGGTCAACTCCGTCAGTCAGTAAATGCATGCTCCCACTGATCTTCATCTGCATGCTGTCAAAAGAATTCTTCGTTATCTTTGTGGTACTTTATCTATGGGGCTCCGCTTCACTCCTTCCACGGTTCCTGGATCTATTGTTGCCTATTCTAATGTCGATTGGGCTGCCTTTCCTGATACTTGCCACTCTACTTTCGGATATGCTACATTTCTTGGTGACAACTTGGTTTCTTGGAGTGCTAAGAAGCAGCCCACTGTTCGTTCGAGTTGTGAAGCTGAATATTGTGCCCTGGCCACTACTGCTGCCGATGTCCTCTGGTTACGCCATCTTCTGCATGATCTTGGTGTTTCTCTACCAAGCCTTTGGTTCTCCTATGTGATAACAAGAGCACAATTTTTTGAAGTACGAATCCTATGGCTCACAAATGGGCTAAGTACGTGGAGCTTGATTATCATTTTATTCGTGAGCAGGTTCTTACTGGCACTCTCAGCACCCATTTTATCTCTTCTCAGTATCAGATTGCTGATTTATTCACCAAAAGTCTCCCCACAAGTTTTTTGAATTCTTTCGATACGAGCTTCACTTGGTCTACGATCTCACGCTCAGCTTGCGATGTGGGGTGTTAACTCTACAAGTGGCCCAATTGTGATCAAGAGATATCCAGCCCACCACTTAATGCAGAAGTCTCCACAAGCATTGAAAACACAACACATCATGAAACAGGAAATGTTGGATGGATACATGATTTGTTCAGAGTGTCAACTCACATTTCATAAGAAAATACACGCTCCAATTCTGAAGAAATCACAACGCAGGAAGCTAGCCAAAAGAAGAAAGTAGGAAATCAAGCATGATCTCATTTTGTTCTATTTAATTCAAGGATGACCAATGTAAAAACTCACTATCTTCAATGGAGAAAACCTTTAATTTCCATCATGTTTCAATTCTTCAGTGAAGACAACATAAACACTCACACACACTTACACCACAAACAAATGGAAAATATCAGTTTGAGTTACACTCTCACTGTGGATATGTGTAGGTTTTTTAGGAATCATGGAATATGCACTGATGTATATATCCGCCCAATAATATAGGGAACCCCCATGGATTTGCAATGTTCAAATCGTAAAACTACAATTTCACATCCTATTCAATGGCATAAGGATTGGGAAAAAGGCAGCTAAAGGTTAATTGCTCAAGATATACAAGAGGCTCTGATGGCAAAAAGCTAATCCATTCTCAATCATAGGCTAATTATAAAGACAACGTGAACTACTTCAGACCTATTACAGACGAACAAAACTGGCTCAACAACATCGCCGTCTTCAAACTCCATGAAGGGAAAGCACTGGAAAATCTAGAAGAATCCTTGCACCTTGAAGGCTATCAAGGATTCTCAATAGCTCCTTTTCCATACTGGAATACTTTTATAATATTACTACGAAATGAAAAATGGCACCAAAAATTCCTTACAGAGTTTAATCCAAATATAACCAAAAGCATTAAGAGAGTCAAGCATCTACGGACATGAATCGGATAGTGAATCTTGCATTTGTTGGGTAAAAGTGGAAGGTGTGTCAATTCAGTGTCAAGGAGAAAGATTTTATAAATGGATTACCCAAAAACTTGGTTCTTTTCTACAAATGGACATAGCTACAACAAACCATCAAACTTTTCGATCAGGAAGTGTCAAGCTACGCACATATTTTTCGAGTCACCCGCATAGTCAATCTGAAATTCAAGTGGGATCTAGGACTTACTATTTATATTGCAGAAGAGTTCATCGGAACCTCGTTGGAGCCGGCCATCGACAAAGGAAAAGAAAAAATTGAAGAATGCAAGTACACGGACTGGCTTGATTGGTCAATTTAGAAGACATCACATCAACTTTCTATTAGAAATCCAATGATGGTGTGGCAGAAAAAGCTGCAAAAGCAGTCGGGTTTTACTAACTGAAGGACATATCTGCAACCTAGCACAAAATCACAATATAATTTAGATTGCCCGCCTTTGACACAAGAAAGAATAAGTGGGAGGGATCTATTGGGCTGGACATAGCAACTAGGGGTCCAATACAATAATCTGGGCCAATCTCATAATCTCATTATTCGGACACAATCCACTTGTCCAATAAGCTATAGAAGTTCAAATAACAGATTTGAACCCCTATCTTCTCATCCTATACAGAATGACAGACTTCCTGAAACACAAGTCAACGATATATATTAGCAAACAAGACAAGTTTTCAAAAGGCAAGTTGCAGAATGACTAGCCAGTCAATCTAGCTTGCCAACAGATAGTGAAAGGCCAAACAATATAGTTCATATAAATGGGAATGCATATGAAGTCCTACTCTTTGGCAAACATCTTGGAATTAATATGCAAGGCAATGAATCACAATCAATTGAATAACTTATAGAAATGTAGCATAGATACTATGTTGCTTTCATACCACAAGATGGAACAACGTCACAAACATATGATGGAATGGACATTATTCGAGGAGATACAAGGGTGTTGACCACTGAGATTGATGTCTTATAACATAAGGGGGTTGGGTATGCTACATAACCAAATGGACATCAGAGAAAGAGTATCTAAGTGTAATGTTGATCTCTTCATATACAAGAGACAAAAATGGAGGAAATAAGGTCCTGCCTATTTTCAGCCATATGGGGCTCAATATGAGATGACATATCAAACTTCTATTGGTAGCTCAGGGGGAATTCTAAAAAATTGGAAAATTGATGCTTTCAAAACAGTGAGATGTTGGGAAATACCTAGAGCCCTTGGTCTAGAGAGAGAGCGGATTGATGATTCTCAAATGGTCTGTATTGTTTCAATATATTCCCCATGTCCATTTGAACTGAGAAAACATCTCTGGGAAGGCATAACGAGGAACCTCCTCCTATGCCAAACATGACCGAATTTATGATCTCGGTATCGTCCCCAAAATCGAATTCCCAGAAAAAATGGGATTTTGGGTATCGGGATGATAAGGCTCGAGAAATACCCAAAATACTCAGAAAATTATAACATAAAACTAAAAAAAACTTTTTCAATTTCCCAATTACCCAATTTCCATTTTCCCGATGATACTAAATCAAAACCCATCCCGATTCTCGATTACCCGACTTATTTCGGGTAATCAGAAATTCGGTCGGTCGAGATTTGGGACCGTTTGGCCACCCCTAGCCCTATCCTCTTCTCGAAACAAGATTCTGCTATCAGAAAAAATTATCATTCTGGGTCAGTGACTCATGGCATGTTTTGTACCCTGAGAAACAAGTAAACTGGGGACCTATTCATTTCAAGGTATATGATGTATTGCTTGAAGAAAACAACTATAAGCAATTGGTGAAAAAAAAGAATGGGATACAATAATATGTCAAGGAAATCCAGGGAACATATTGAGACAAAAGTTTAAAGCACAAACAAAGTCTGAAAGCATGGAACAAGGATGTCTTTGGCAACATAAACACACAAATCAAACAGCTGAAAGATGACATAGAATCAGTGGATAATCTACTAAACGTGATAGACCTATCAGAGTATGAATCTATATGCAGGAAAGATTCCTTGCAGCAACTATAGACTCTACTCCAAAAACAATCTTCTATGGCACATCAGCAAGCTAGAAGTAAATGGATGAAACAAGGTGATGGAAATATGAAATATTTCATACCTGTGTAAACAGAAACAGAAGGCGCTGTAGAATACAAGGCCTAGTCATTGAAGGAAATTGGATTGAAAATGTAGGGGAGGTCAAAGAAGGATTCAGAAAATACTATGAAAAACTATTCAAGATGGACACTCAACAATGCAGAATCCCATTGAACCTTCCAATTTTACAGAAGGTCTCAACATCAGAAAATGTTGATCCGATTGTAGAATTCTCAAAGGAGGAAATAGTTAAAACAGTTCTGAGTTGTGAAGGCTCTATTAGAGCCTGGGCCCTGATAGATTCAACCTAACGTTCGTCCATAAATTCTGGCATATCATAAAAAAGGATTTCATATGTTTTATCCAAGATTTTTACCACTCTAAAAAGTTGACAAATGGCTTAAATGCCACATTCATTGCACTACGGCCTAAAGGTAATAATGGATCAACGCCAGATGACTTTCATCCCATATCACTAGTCAATTGTTCATACAAGATATTGTCCAAGTTACTTTCAAAAAGATTGAGCAATGTTATTGCTTCAGTTATCTCTCCCTGCCAATCTGGATTCATCAAAGACTGCTACATTGGTGATATTATACTGTGTGCAAAATGAAGCCATAGAATTGGCTAAGAAAATAGGAACTAAACTCATGATGCTCAAAGTTGATTTCAAGAAAGTTTTTGACTCTGCTCACTGGACACATATTCTACATATGATGGATATGATGGGATTCAATCACAAGTTCATAATATAGATAAAGGCTTGTATTAGCTCAATCTCAATTTCAGTACTCATAAATGGTTATCCAACAACTCAATATTTCCTTAGAAAGAGGCCTGAGGCAAGGCGATCTTTATCACCATACCTATTTTTAATAGAGGGGCTAAATATATTGTTGAATAAAGCTCAAGAGGTAAGATTATATTTTGGTTTTCCTATGGGATACGAAAAAACTCACTCTATTACAATGTGATGATGATACCATCATTTTTGGAAATGATAATGATGATGACACATTGGCTATAAGGAATATCCTTAGATGGATAGAAATACTATCAGGCCTAAGGGTCAACTTCCTAAAAAGCAAAGCTTACACACTCAATAACCCTCACAAAGAAGCCACAAGACAAGTTGCCCTATTATATTGCAAACTGAATACACTTTGTACAAAATATCTAGGCCTACCATTGGGTGAAAATCATCAGAGATCATCTCTATGGGATCCAGTTATAAACACTGTAAAATGCGGACTCTAATTAAGGTTTTATAATCACATCTCCTTGCTTATTTCTTCTCTATGTTTAAAGCTCCTAAACAAATTATAAGAAAAGCTTGTTAAGCTACAGAGGCAATTCTTATGGGAGGATACTTACAAGATTGAAGGAAAACAACTTGACTACCCTGGAAGCAGATAACTCAGCCAAGACCAAATGATGGCCTGGGGATACTAGATCTTGAAATGTTCAATGATGCCCTGTTTGCCAAATGGCGCTGGAAACTGTTAGTTGGCAAGGAAAATCGTTGCACAGATCTACTCAACTATAAATAGGGGAAAATTCAAAGAGTAATATATTATGAAGATTTTGGGAGAATTACCCCTGCAGATCCTCAATTTGGTAGAAGGATTGTCTGAAAGTGATGAGAACAGAGGAGTAATTTTGGAGGAACATGATAAAAATGATAGGAGATAGTGCCACAACATTATATTGGGAAGATAAATGGCTTGGCCCAAGTAGGCTATGCGAGAGATATGATAGACTATACTCTATTGCTGATGAGAAATTCCAAAAGATTGCATCAAAGCTTGAGAGAATAGGAAACAATTGAATCTGGAAATGGACTTGGCACAGAGACCTATTTACTTATGAAGAAACATACTTAGACCTTCTACAAAAGGAATTAGCTGATACATTCCAATAGATTATTCCGATAAATGGACTTGGAATTCGGGAGTAGATGGGCAATACTCGGTTCAGAATGCTTACCAAGTAATCCGTAGTGCCAAATGATTGAATTCCCCTCTTGATCCTATTATGAATTCTCTGTAGGACAATTATGCTTCTCTGAAGATTATCCTTTTCAATTAGCAGATGCTCCAAGACAGACTCCCTACTCTCACGAATCTTTGAAGAAGAAACATTATTCCTCCTCATGCGTCATCAATCTGTAAATTGTGCTATAGACAAGAAGAAGATGCAGCTCACCTATTCTCGATCTGCGGTTGGACCCTGAAATTTTGGCAATCTCTGTATAATTGGCTTGATTACCCTTTTATCCTCCATATAGATCCGAAGGTGAATTATTATGGCCATATGCTCCTGGACTATAGATGAATCCAGAAGAAAACGTGGAAAATGCTATGGTCAGCTGCAACTTGGTCTATATGGTTATACCGCAACAAGGCAATATTCAAGGCTGAATGCAAAATTTTGGAAGAAATTTTTGAGCAATTCCAATTCTTCAGTAGGAAAATTCTGAGAATCCATTTAGTCAATTCAGGGTACGGATTTTCAGAATGGTACAAATGTCCAATGTTAGTGATGAGTCACCCCTGATTAGATAAATATTATTGCCCAAATGCATTCTGGGCCCGATGTAAATCTTTAATTTTTTGGAAATAAAACCTCCTTAAATAAAAAAAACTGCAATGCAACTTGTAATTATCCAAAAACCTGTTTGAATCTACGAGTAGTATAGACGAACGATTTTATCGCACTTTTGAAAGTGATCCAGTCCTATATAAGTAGCACCTTTGTGTTTCATTAAAATATGGATTTATCGTTAACCAAATTAACCCTCATACTTGTAAACTTTATCTTGCATATAAGTTAGAACCATCTTGAGCAAATCTTATGGAGTAGGAAAAAGTGTTGATGAATCCTGTAATTTTAACACTAGCTGCCCAACTTGATAAAGTGTTAAGAGATCATCTAGAACCAAATAACCAAAGGAAGACAAAAATGCTATTTTTCAAACATTTTAATAATTGGATGTTAGCCTCTTCGTCATGAAAACATTCAATGCAAAACCAAAACCAAGTCTTGATAGGGCTTCTAATTCAGGATATCCTTTCGGGCTTCTAGCATCCGTACAGAAACCTCAAATAATGAAAAGGCCAACAAGAGGCATTGGTATGATATGGGAGACCCATAAGAGTTTGGATTTCTCAAATGACTATGGACTGCACTATAGCTTTTGTTGATCTAACTGTCAAGTCCCTAGCAAAGGTGAAGAGTCTCTCATCCTTTTTGAGTTGAAACCTGGAAACTATTTTTGATATTATAACATGAAATTTTGATACAATGAATAAGAAGAATTCAAGAGTAGCATCTCACTACGCTAAAATAAGTCCCTCCTCTATTTTACCTATCAGAGTGCTCTAATTATAATTTAGCTGATAGAATGATGGAAACTCTCTCTGCCGGTAACCATTTCATAAAGAACACAGTCATATGGTTCAAGTACATCATGTACCATTTCAAAATACCTACAAAGAGTCTCATTAGAGTCTACGTAATGTGTGTCAAAATTAGTAATGAGATGACAACTACATAGGCAAGCAAGAAGAACTTGGGATTGTCCCTACAGACTTGTAAACGAGAAGGGTCAATTTTGTAGCATGAAAGTTTTTATCCTGCTTTGGGAATAACATCCATGTTCCTGTAGGATTGAGTTATCACTAGGCTATTTGGTACACACAGTTTCATAGTGTTCGGATAAAACTAAAATTGGGATACATGTAATTTGACGTTTGGTATAACTGGATTAAAAAGTATAAATTTAGCCACATTGACAAAATCACGTGAATTGACCACAATGCCCCTTTTACACGTATATCAATCGCATAGAAAACCCTAATTCGAGCATCTTCTCACATTCTCTCCAGAAACTGTCTCCATTAAGCTTCCATTTCATGGCACCAAGAGATTCAAAGCGCACACGCCGGCTTTACCTCACCTGGAGCAATCTCTGACTAATCGCTGCTGGAAAACCAATCAGAGGTTGGTGTCGGTTTCCTCTGATGAGGCTGAATCATCTGTTCCTTAAAGACAAAAGCATGATCGGGAAACTGATCGGACAACCCTGTTGTCAAATCCTCGCTGGACCTGTCGTCCCCTGACTCTCCACAGTCTCTAGCACATGCTTCCTCAACTCCTTCCCCAATGGAGACTTCCGAGGAGGTTGTGGGTTCTCTGAATCTGTCTCAGCAGACACCTGCACCTATTCGGCGTACATCCTCTTCGAGGTCGTAGGACAACCTTAGTACAATGTTGGATTATTTGCGCACCATGACCAAGATGCTCAAGCGTCCGCACGTGAACGACGAGGAGTACAATAATCTTTGTGCGTTGTTCCTGTCTGCGCCAAGATCCTCTCGTCTGGCCTCCAGAGTTCCTAAAACCCTAACACATGCACCTATTCGGCGTACATCCCCACCGAGATCTTGGGACAACCTCAGTACAAAGTTGGATTATTTGCACGCCATGACCAAGATGCTCAAGCGTCCACAAGTGAACGACGAGTACAATACTCTCTGTGCATTGTACCTGTCTGTGCCAAGATTTCGTCGTCTGGATTCTGAGTTCCAAAAGGTCGGAGAATCCAGCAAGGCTGTGGATCTAGGTACAAATCCAACGGCTGGTGGCTCCAACCCACCAACACAAGATGTAGAGGTAATTTAACGTTCATAAATTCTTAGCATTTGTGTTATTTAGGTTGTTGTGTATTGCAGAACAAGGATGCCCCCCAAGTTGCCTCAGATTTGGCTTGGACGATGTCGATTAAGGATCTCATAAGAAGCACCCCTTTTCGTCGGAATGTTCTGAACATTCCCTTTGCAAGAAGACGTTAATGTTTTCATTTGACTGTTATTAATATATTTTGTCTGTAACCTTGGACATGTTGGCTTGTAAAGCCTAAATTTCAACCCATCTCCAGTCCATGTGGCTGTATATATTGGTTTTGATCGGTGTTTATATTTGGTGATTTGTTTGTTCGGGCATGCCTTCATTTTTATTGATTGTCCACATTTGCAGGTTTACAAAATCCAAATCCGTACACCACTTTACACTGGTGTAAATGCAAATATTGTGAATGATCCCCTCCCCACTACCCCTGTCAAGGTGTACTTAAACAATGCAAATAAAACATATTTGGATGGCAGTCCATAACTCTTCCTCGGGCAACTTTCTCTTCTGCTGCAGGTTGTCCTTACTACCATTTTACTGCATGTCTGTTTTCCATTCTAACTTCATATTCATAATAGTTTTTCTATACTATGAATTGCGCAAGGAACCAAATTCAGAGTGATACATACAATGTCAACATTATAAACGGAAAAGATAGAAAACTTCAGTAGATCACAATGTTTGTCAATATCAAAACAAAATAGTGTTATGTCCCTGAGCAAACTGTCACCCCACTTTTCCCTCAATGCAATCTTCAACAGTTGCTCCCTTTTTACACGGTCATGAATCTTCCAGACGACAAATAGAATATGGTCCTTCATCAGGAGTTGGACAATGTGCAGTTGTTGCTCATACCCAACAGTTGGGAAATCTTACAATGTCTCAAATATGAATGTCGCATTACAATCGTCTACGTCGAGACTAGGACTGCCATCATCATCAAACAACTTTGAGCCCTTCACCGGCAATGTATTCAAATCTGACATGCTATTAGTGGTGTTTTCATAAAAACTGTGTTGGGATGCCAATACCCGAAACTTTTTCCTCTCAGTTAGACTCACTGTGGCCTTCATGTTTGACGTAGGGATGTTGCTAAGGTTCTAGAAAGTTTGTTGTGGCCTAATCTCCTTGTTCAAATCGCACTCGATGGGTAAGTATTTGTCACCGGGCCAATGCCCTCAGCAGCCAATGAGTAGTCGTTGGAAAGACTCCCTTGAGCACGGTATTTACTGATGATCTCACACCAATCATCGTAAAAGGAGAAGTTCCTCCCCTTTAGTTGAGCATACTTCAACTCCATCTGTGTGGATATACGTTGTTAGGGCCATGAATTTTATTTATCCTTTGACACACCTTTATAAGCTCGATTTAGACATCCTCGTTGTCAACATTTGGGAGTGTGTGATTGGATCTTTTTCTGTCCCATTCTAGCTCGCAAATTCACTCAGAATTGACCACTGAGTTCGCCATCTATGTAGCTTATTCTTAGTGTTCTTTTCCTATATTCTGCTCCCCTTTACCATGTCTCGGATCCGTGCTGCACATCTAGCGTGGAAACCCCTCCTTCAATCAGCGCCAACTATGTATCTCTCAAGCGTGAGCTCTTTACAGGCAATAATCATAGCTATTTCCTCACCAAAAGAGAAATAGAGCTTCTTGACTGGGGAGGTATGGGCTTTGGTCTTCTTGTATGGAGATCGCCTATCAACATGGGCTCTTGAATAGCTTCTTTCCCTTGGACATCATCCCCGGTCTAGGTGTATCAGTCTTGATGGAGTATTCATCAGCCTGCTCAGCCAGGTCAGTGCTTTCGCTTATTGCATTCCTCATCCTATGCAACATGTTAATAAAGCAAGAGCAATGCAATATAGTCACAAATAAACAGGGACATGAATAAATAAACTGCTACCTTAAAATAAACACCATTACAAATAACAAGTAAAGTTTAACATCGAGCATGAGCAAGAAAACAACAAATAAGGTAGCACAAATGTCAATAGCTTCCAAAGACGACACCAGTTCTCGTAATAATAGTAGTAACCATATAAACCCCCTTTTTAAACTGAGGAATTGCCAATAAATCCTAAACATTAAACTGAGACAACTAACCAAATAGAACATCAAACCAAGATACAAACCACCATCGGTCGACCCTGGCTTGTCGAGATCCCGAGTTCGAAACCCATTGTCGCTGTCGCCGGGCCATGACCCTGGGCTTCGGCCCACTACTTAACCGGAAAATGTGATGAGGTTGTGTTGCATGTGCCCCGTGGACTAGTCGGGTTGGGAATTTTCCTCCGGATACCACGGATATAAAAAAGAAGAAGTTAATACTGGTGCGAATCCAAAATTCAAAACTCTAATAACGGAATCTCTTACACTACAAATTACTTGTACTTAAATATCAATATAGCAAATCTATAAACATAACGGGGTTAAGTATACATAAATTCGGTGAATTTGAGACATTTCATACCCAAAACACGAAAATGTAACTCAACAACAAAAATTATGATTCAAACTTAGAGGATCTCAACCCAAAATCGTGACCTTACCTAACAATCAGTAGTGGAGATGACAAATCCAAATCTCTCCGGAAGAAAACACGATGTTTTGTTTCTTGTGCCTGTCTCACGGCAGAGTGAAAAAATTGCGACGAGCAAGAAAGTCATTCTCATAATTTCATATATATACATGTAGGAAAAATTATTTATGAAACCAAATTATAAAATTTTTAGGTATAAATTAAAAATAAACATTTTATATAAAAAAAAAATTAAAATGGATCATGGCCCCGGTGACCATTATGAAAAATTATGGTGAAATAAACCTGACCTCGACGGGTAATGACACCGATACCCAAGCATTGTTGAGATGAGCATCCAAATGGCTTAGGCCACGTGTTAGAAACTGATTTGCTTACTATTTGGCTGCCGAGTCAACCAGACAACCAATCAACTTTCGTCTCCTCCAATTCCTAGAGCCGTAATAACACAAGGCGAGTGAAAAATTGGATCTTGTAGAAGGAAGAAGCGATAAGAAAAAGGTACAACAAGCACATCGGAGAATTATTAACCCTTCCCCCTCACCATCTCTGCTCCTGTAAATGGCTGCCAGCACCAACCGATGGATAAGGCCCGAGGTTTCTCAACTTTCTTCTTCAGCTTTCTTGATTTTTCAAGCTCTGGATTTGGCTTATTTGTTTCACTGGGATGTTTATGCTGATGTATTTTGAACATGGGTTGTGCTTGAATAGGTTTACCCTTTGTTCGCATCCACGGGTGTTGCTGTGGGAATCTGCGTTTTTCAGTTGGTTCGCAATATCACAGGCAACCCTGAAGTCCGGTAGTCCAAACTTCTCTCTCTCTTTATATTTACATATAGACATCTGGTGTGTTTGTTCTTATATGTGTTCAAGATTGGATTCTTCAGAGTTTTAATCTAGCGTGGCTTGATTTGATCAGTCGACTTTGAGGTAGTTTCAGTTGATTGTAAAGTTTGAAGCTTCAGATTCAACTTGGTTGCTTTTATAATCAATCGCTGTGAAGGACTAAGAGAAACGAGATTAATTAGTCCTCGTCTTTTCAAGGTTTGACATGAATAGGAGGCTTAATCCTGTACCTCTCTTCAATTACTATCTCTGAATCTGGGACATCTTTGCACCTACTTGTCTTAATTTTCCAAGGGGTACTGCTTGCCAATTTTTTTTTGATCCGTGGCAATCTCAAGACCTAATGAGAATCAAAACATCCAAACAAGCATTGTACACCACCAGATATCTGGTCAGATTTATTTTTATGTTTATAAGTTTTTGGTTTTGGAAATTGATCTTGACACTACCTATCACGGAGAGCTCTGAAGCTTTTGTTCTCCCATGGCTTGTTAAATCGACTGCTTTCATTTGTTCACAACAACACCAATCTGTTTGAGCTTGCCTTATCTGAGACTACTTGAAGTAGATATGTAAAAGGGACTGCTCTAGGAAGGGCTGCTCAAGTATGTAAAGGAATGTAGCAAAAGTAGATAAAGAAGGCAAATGTAGGATAATGAGAATCCAATAGGATCCATTTCGGATTGTTTGCCAAAACTTGCATCTTTTTTACGAGTTGAAGACTACAAGTAGAAGAATTATCAACTTGTGTTGAATGAGCTTTTGGACTGTATCCTAACCAAACTCGTTGTGCAGTGTGAGCAAGAAAGACAGAGCTGCTGGTGTGTTGGATAATTTCGATGAGGGACGGAAGTATAAGGAGAATCCTCTCAGGAAATTCGTACGCAACAAGAAGCCTGAGATCATGCCGAAACTCAACAGTTTCTTCAGCGATCCGCAGAACTAGCAGGCCTTTAAAATGAATGGAACATGAATGTCTCTTATCCTAATCAATATAAACTCTGTTATTGATGGCCTTGAGTGATTGCTTGTAGGGGTGTTGGCTTACCAAACACAAAAAACAGTGTTGTTTCAGCAGTTATAAACTGTGTTTTTGCTTTCTGAGATTTGTAATGGTTGTCTATTCTATACCTTCTGCTGCTGAAGCTGCTGTCTGAACATGTGAAGTGATTATAAAGACACCATGAATGCTCGTCTTCTAATGCCCAAAATTGACCCTTTATTTTCCATGTTCCTTTTTTATTGACTAGAAAGGGTTTGATACTTGAACTTGTTAGAGCAGCATTTTGGTATTGATAAGGGTTCATATTACATTGTTGCCGGAAGGAGCAGAGTCATGATTCAATATGAGAGAGACAATATACAACATTAAGGTGGCATAAATTAATGGGCCAAACTAATCCCTGGGATTATTGCTTAGCTCATAGAATACATGCATAATAGTTTGAAATCTTGGTAGGGTTGCATAAGCGGAGAATGGTGGTTAGCCTAAGGCCATGTTTTGCGCAGACCTACTTCTACTTCTTCTACTACTTATTTTTAAAAGGGGTGGTATTTTGTTCAAGTACTTAAAAGATTACTATTTTTATAATAGAGGTGTCTCGGAGGGTTCGGAATTTTTTGAAACCGTCGTACCGGAGCCCCTCCCGCCCCCGCCGTCGGTCACTGCCGGTCGCCGGAGCTACCGCCGGTCTCCGAAGCTACCGCAGGTCTCCGCCGCTATCGGCGGCAGCCGGACC
>JAOWBN010175054.1:0-18012 GCA_028565015.1 Pinguicula moranensis
ATCTTTTATACCGGCCTCATTTTTCTCAAACCTCTTTATCTTCATCTTCCAAAACATCACAGTAAAAAAAGGAATTGAGAACTTTTTTTTCATTTTGCTTGTTTATGTTTAGGCTTGTAATTATATGTATATGATTAATCGAAGTCGAAAAGGTAATTTGATAATCCTTCCTCGAATGATTGTCCAAGGAAGACGCAAGGTAGGTTTATAGAAAAAAAGGAAACGGATTTAAATATGAAATTTAAATAAATCAATCTTGGATTGATTAGGCCCGGAATCAAAATTTTGATTCGGTATGGATCGGTATGTATAAAAGAACTTCCTATGTTATACTATTCAAGTCTCGACGACGAATTGATTTGATAGATCAGATATTGTTATTCATGATATTGATCCTATTCAACATCATCGATAAAGAATTCATTAATTGAATTTTCAAACAAAAGATTTATCATCTCTAGGGGATTAAATCCCGAGTTATTGCGAAGTAAAAAACCGATGAGATTATGGAAGTCAATATTTTTGCATTTATTGCTACTGCACTATTCATTCTAGTTCCTACCGCCTTTCTACTTATCATTTACGTAAAAACAGTCAGTCAAAATAATTAATTCAATTTCATTTGCATGAAACTTTCCTTATGAGTTCTTATCAAAAATTGACGAAGTTAAATGAACAGGATTCCAATTTCACGTCTTAACTTAAATGAAATGAGTGAACTAGAATCGGCGGTATTCTAAGGGATAGCTAGTATGGTAGAAAAAAAGATTCATCTATTTCTACCATACTAGCATCTCTTAGTCTAGAAACGTAGTCTATAAGGTTGGAATTAGAATAAAGATAAATGATTAAGTTCAATCTACAATATTCTCTTCATATATGTGTATATTAATTCTCTATATTCTATGGCATTGAAATAACACCCAATTTGCTACATCTATTTGGTCCGATCAGAAAAAATTCTTATCTTAGGATAAGAATTCCTTCCCCTTTACTAATAAGAAAGAGAGAGGAAACCTCAACGATTTAGAACGTCCAATCATGATATGAAATAAGTCGATAAAGCATAAATCGCCCTTTTCCAATTCAAATTCAAAAGCAAGTGGGAAATGCCGAATATGTGACTCGCCCCCGGCAAGCTCTTATTCTTGCATAGTCTCTCGTTAGATAACCACTATTTCTATATTATTTCTCATAGAAAGTGCGTATACACTCACCAAAATGACCTCCTCGTTGAAGAGGTAAAGAAATAAAAAAAAAGGTCCGATCTTCCTTTCCTCAGTATTCATCTATAAAAATAGTAAAAGCCCATTCCATTGATTGCCTCTTTGATTGAAAGAGTATGATTTATATCATAGATTACCCCACCGGAGTCCGATTAGTTGGAATAAATAGTTCAAAATGCGTCGATCTCTAAACCAATTGATACGGCTTGAGTTGATGCCTCAATTCAATTAGTAGTACTTCTAGAGCCCACTTCTTCCCCACACTACGAGTGAAAGAGAAAATGTAAAGACTACCATTAAAGCCGCCCAAGCGAGACTTACTATATCCATGTGAATTATGTCCCCTATCTCTATAAATATGAAGGAATTATTCCATTATTCCTCACTAATAATAGTGGAATCAATGGTGCAGAGTCAAAAAAAGGGATTCGGACTGAACACTATTGAGAAACCAATCCACTAAACGACTATGATTTCGAATCGGGAAAGATTAAACATAAGCAAAATAGGTATTAACATTCCAAGGGAATGGGAACATGTAGTAATACCAGTTCCTATTCTTTTTTTGTTGGTCCTCATGAATAAAAACAGAAGGTGAGAAAACACTATCTAGTTCAGACCTCTAATTCTCCTTTTGATTTAATACGTACCCCTATCGTAAGGGGTTTGACTAGGTGTTACCGAAAAGGAAATGGTGAGACAATGGAATGAAATTGGCATACTAGCTGAGGCGATTGACCATGACCAAGATGACAGATTTGCCGTCTGATTTGGGGAGTCCCTTAACGAAGTCTAGATTGATACTACCCCATAAGGTGGTCGGGATTGTCAATGGTTGAAGAATACCTTCCTTACTAGTAGTATCCGGTTTGCTGCACAAGCATACATCACAACACTTTTTTTTATAACCCAAAAATCATTAATAAAAAAATAACTCTACAACTTTCTTACCAACGATAAGAAGGATAAAAATACAAAACAAAGATAAACGGAAAGATAATGCAATCTAGTGCACCGGAGCTCGAGAAATATACGACACGGATATAACTTGAAGCGCTGAGTAAGGTTGTGAGCAAAGTGATCACATAACCTTTAGCTAGAAAACAGGGGTCACTATCTTGCTAGAAAACCCAACTCAGCCTGTATACCTTATAGTATCAAGGTCAAAAGAGTGCATCTAAATCCCCTTAAGTAATGACTTAAGGGACAAAGAGCAGTGATCTACTTACTTTCAACTATGCAGGCCGCCCCAGGGCTACTGGAGTCTTTACTGTAGTAGTTAGCAAAACTCAGCCTATTCACCTTATTGCATCGTAGTTCAGTAATTTTGTCACCCTTAACCCCTCCCCCCGGCTTTCTAAATTTTCACAAGCCATACAAGCTCGCCACTGCTTTAAGCAATTCCCATAAATCCAGTAGTGCCTCTCATGTAGAAAGTTCTCATAATGTGATCAAGAATGTTTTCGTTTCTCAACCGCAGTATTCTTTCAACTTGCTCATCCACTGCTGTCAGGCAAAGCAACAGATGAGTGAAGCTGAAGCCTAAGTGTCCCTCTCCATTATCTAACCTGTACCTCAATGGAAGTAAAAGATAATCATATAAGAAAATAGAAATGGAGAAGTGAAGGGAAGATGGTATTACAATGATCAGTCACCCTCATATAGCATCAAATGAATTTGAGAAAGACATTCTTGGAGGCCTTTATTTATATGCGATGAGATGCCAATGAGCCCAGCTTATAAAAAAGGAGTTAGTGCAGATTATGTAATCCATAAACTGTATATGAAAAGTAATCTGCTGGACTAATCAAGACTGATATCATTGAGGAACTCTCCTTGACTGAAACATCATACTACACATAACTCTCTTCACCACATAAATTAAAATATAGCAATGTGAAACTCAGACTATCCAAGCTTTCGGGAACTGGCAAGGCTCAGAGAAACCAGATCACCAACCTGTGCCAGAAGACTTGAGAGAGTAGTAAGGTAGCACATATAATCAAAAGGATTATGCCTATACAGACTTAGACAATGTAGTCTCAAAAAATCAATCTGCGCATTATTCAATACGATATTAGCTCAAATATGCAAACAGATCCACAATGATAGCACATACAATCAGAATGTCTTTTGCTCCGTAGTCCTTATACTCAGAAAATAATTCATTCCTTAGAGCAATGACTAATCCTACTAAGATATCTGAAAGTAAAAGCATAAGAAGGGAGTCAAGAATGAAATGCAGTCAATAGGGTTGAGGAGCCAATCTATAGAAGAGAAAAGGCCTTGTCTGTTTGTTGAGATCCAATACCAAGAAGTTATCTTGTATTTGATGCAAAGCTTAGTTGGTTAGGATCTTTAATTTGGAAGAATTTCATATTTCTAGCCTTCCAGATAGTTCTCCAAACGGTTGTGTTGGCATGAGCTAGTTTTGAGGACATAAAATCTGATAGGGATGGGGCTGATGTGTCTGCTAGCTGATCTAACTCCGGAGATGAGAGCCATTCCTTCAGGGATTTCTAGATCTACAAAACTAGAGGGCAAGTTTTAAAGATTTGATCCACAAAATCAGTACCTGACAAGCAAAATAAGCAGCTGATCTCCTAAGCATGGTGGATGATGTGACGCAGTTGGAGTGCTCCTTTGGTAGGAAGGGAGTCTTGAATAAGTCTCCAAACAAATATAAGCACTTTATTAGGAGCGATAGAAAACCAGACAGATCTGAGAACAGTAGCCTCATGAGGAGAATAAGGTGATTCTGAAGCTACTAGAATCCTATCATAAGCTTGTTTCACTGTGTATTTTCCTTCTGAATCCGAGTTGAAGCAATACTTATCCCTACAAGTACTTTTTTCCCCGAATTTTTAGATTTTATTCATAAGTGTGCTGAAGCACATATTTACAAGCCATCTCCTGGCGCTTCTTGACAATGAGATAGAGGGGTACACATCTCCACCTCCTTAAAACCTATATTTGGCAAACCCCGGGTAAGGTAAATCCAAATAGAGGAAAGAGTATGGCAGCATGTGTCTCCTTTTACAATGTAATAACTTAGATATGTCGTGTCTGCCATCTTTAATCCCATGGAGTTGTCTATGTGTCTTCTAGTTAGATCTCTGAGTTCTCACATGTGTGATTGATAGATCTCCTTGCAGAATTACCTTTGTAGCTGGAGGAAGGCTTTCATAAATTGTGAACAGAGCATCCTGATTTAGTGATCCCCATTTGTCCAAAGAGTCGGCCACCGTGTTTGCCTCTCTGTAACAATGCTTTATAGAGAAGTGACGGAGTTCTTGTGCAACCTGCTTAATATGTCCTATTCCCCAGAGTACTCCTAAACCCAGGGGTGTCCTTACTCAGCAAGGAGTTCTAACTCGGCAAGGAATTCTATTCCAACAAGGAGTCCTAATTCAATAAGGAGTCCTATTCCAATAAGGAGTCATAATGCAACAAAGATTAATAGACGAATAAGGAGTCTGAGCATGATATATGGGCCGAACACAAGGATTAGAGATATGAAGTTCAAGGAAGCCCTAAATGGAAAAATTCCATGAGATGTGGGCTACATCCACTACATTTGACCGCCATGGCCCAAATGAGATAAATGGGTCCCACGGCCCATGGATGCCCATCAACTTGGTTCAAATATGAGCCCACGAAAAGGGGCCACCTCCCAAAGCCCACGAGCCATGAGAAGGCTGTACAAGCCATTTCCAAATAATGGAAAATGAAAAATAGGCCATTTGGAAATGAAGATGAGACTAGATAGAGACATAGAGCATTTGGATAAGATAAATATGAAAACAAATAGAGACAAAGATTATCCAAATATTGTCTTATTTTTATTCAAGTGTTTTAGATTAGGTTATTACTTAGTTTTCATTTATCTAAACTAGGATTGTTTTTATAAACTAAGAAACCTTTTTAATGCTTTGTAGGACCCCTAAACACGTTACCCTTCCTATATAAAGGCGTTGATCAAACCATTGTAAGTCACAAGTTGATTTTCGAGTTTTATAAGAGTTTGTATTCTCTTTTGGTTTAAACCTTCTTTGATTTATCCTTTTCTTTTTATGTTAAGTGGTATCGTGTTCTTGGACTTATTATTCGATTCTTGGTTGGTAATTCAATACCTTTAGGGGGTTGTTTGTGGTGTCTTTATCTTTACAAAAATTGTGACTTCCGTTGGTTGGACACAAGGTGTTCTTCAGGCGTTAAAAACAACAAATTCGTCCCTTTTCTTTCTTGAATTATCGATCTAGATGTAGAGTCTTGTTACAAGTTCGGCAATGATTCATATCATTTGGTATTAGAGATAGTTTTGGATAGTTTTGCCCTTATATTTCAACATTCAGGTTGCTTAGTTATCTATAGGTTTGAGGTTGAAATTTATTTGATATTTTATCTTTAGTTTTCATATTTTTTTCTTCAATTTTTGAGTTGTAACTTTGCTAATTTTGAAGAAAAAATCATTAAAAAATTTGAACGAAAATCTTTCTATTCAAAAGCAGAAGTAAGGGGGACAATTTCCAAAAAAATAAATTTCGAGACCCTCAAAATAGCTCTTCATTGAAATTGGTGCAATCAGCAAGTTGAATTTTTAGCCCCGAGATGAGTCTTCAATACTCAAAATCGAGCCCCACCGATTCAAGTTTGGTACCCTTCTATAAATCTCAACCTTGAATCAAGTTTCAAGAGAGGATAAAAGCCTATATGAGTGATACATGAGTGCTTGAGCGAAAACATTTTAGTGCATACAAGTGAAGGAGTGGTGAGGATTTTTCATACTAACCTTTTTGTGTATAGGTACAACATGTCTAGCAAAGATAAAAACGTGCTTAACTCACTTAATCGGCAAGAGCTTAATGTACTCTACATGGAACTGGCGAAAGTGTTAGCAAGAAACGAGGGAAAGACGTGTGCGCCTGATAGAACCGAAAGGCTGGTAATGAAAGGATCACCTAAGACGCGAAAAGGACCTCAATGGGAAAATACTTCACTAACGGACGTTCGAAAGAAGGCTGACACAACTAATGTCCCTTACCTTGTAAATTCAACACTTTCGTGCTCGTGATATTAGGTGCACCACATGCCAAGGATATGGACACACCTTCATTCAATGTCCAAATGGTAAGGAGATAAAGTTGGATGTTCAAAGGAAGCCTAGGAGGAAGAAGAGCATCATTAGTGCAACACCACAATCAAACAAGGTAACATCATCTGACATTGTTGGTGAGATTCAGCAAGAGAAGGTGCAAGTCACTGATGCAACACACATTCTTGAGATAAAAAGTATTGATGTTATACCACCCATGAAGGATGTACCACCTCTTGAGAGTGTTTGTAATATTCAATTAGAAGACGTGGAACTTGTAAATGTTGAGCACGATCTCCATGTGCAAAGCATCAATTCTGAAATTGTAATAGTTAGTGAAGTCAAGAAAACAAATGAGAGATTGAGAGGATGAGAGAAAAGGAACGAGAGATTGAGAGTAGGAAAGAAAAAGAAAGAGAGATTGAGAGTTATAAAAATATGAGAGAAAAAGAGGCCTTGAGAGAAAAATCATGTGAAAAAGTGAGTTGTGTGCAAAAAGTGAGGAAAAATAGAATGAGAGAAAGAGTGAAATATTTATGGCCCAAAAAAGTGAGGATGTAAGATTTTTTATTCATTTTGAGCCTATGATTGTATATACATACAAAGAAGCTTTGTTATCTACTAACAAACATGTCGATACCCCACTGAGCGAAACTATTTCTTTTGTGAAGGAATCTCAGAAGCCTCGCAGTATATTGTCCATCCAAGGGAATGAGCCTATTGAGTTCGTTGTTGGAGAATTTGATCATGACCATGGTGTGCATACGAACAAACACGAGGTGATCAAAGCACTTCAGATGCAAGAAGATGGATCATTTGAGAAGAGGCAAGTGCGTGAGTGCACAAAACCGTGCGCATATCTAGGTAAGGAAGTTAAGGAGAAAGGTGTGTCATCCTTAAGGTACTCTTTATAGTAATTATTAGTTACCCCTATGCTTGAATGTGATTATTTTCAAGATTACTATGCACAAGGTTTTGATTTGGGAAATGTATTAGATGCAAGTGGGAGTCTTGTGTTTTGTGACTACTATAGGCCCTGTGACTTCTTATACGTACACCATAAGTTATTGCATGAGTTATTTTCCTCCGTAGATACACAATCACTTGATTTTGAGTACACCCACGATTATTATGCTCAGGGATTTGATTTTGGAGATGCATGTACATCGTTTGATAAGATTCTAGCTAGGAAACTTATATTGAGCATATCTATGTGTTCCTTACGAGCTTTTACATTGAGATTGCATATGAATTCCTTTGTGCAATTGATATCACTTAGTTTTGAAAACAAAAAGAAACTGTTTGCTCGAAATTCAGATTGTGTTTATGTATTTAGTAAATGCAAAACAATGATAATTAAGAGGCATAATAGATTTCAATTTCATGTGAATGAATTACATATGCCAAAGCTTTCAAAGTGTAAACTATTTGTCATGATTGATACTACATTTCTTAGTTGAGATTACATCAAGAAAGTAGATTCCCACAAACTTAAAATTGATAATATGCTTACATGTGATGAGTTCCCTCATGATGCATTTTTGTTGCTTGAAGTACATGGTGAATGCTTGATTGAACATGTCGAGTTTGTCACAATGTTAGGAATTGAGCATGAGCATGTCGTTGAACATCCTTTGGAATCTGATTTTTGTATTAAGATTGATGCATGGACATGTGATAAACATTATGGAGTTCGATCGCAAGGGTTTTGTGAACTTATACGTCCATGGCATGCGAGAAAAAGTAATGATGGTGTTGTGATTGAAATGATTCTAGATGTCTTGCATAATCATTGCATTTTGTATCACTTAGTATTCAGGAGTAAATCATGCATGTTCGAATTGTTCTTTAATAAAATTAGATTGCATGATATACCATGGATTATTGCTTTGAAGCATGCACAATGTTTGGATTATTTTTGGAATACTTTAAGGAAAGGAATAAGTATTAATTCATTATTTTCTACCATTTGGGTCTTACGTATTGCAACTAAGTTTTCATTGTTTGAATTTGCCTCTGGATTTAAGTCATTGTTGGAATTGAATTTAACTTCTATATCTTTGAGAGTATGTGTGAGCTTAGGTTGCAAAAGGAAGATAGAGCTCTTTCATGAGAAGGGGAAAATGATCATTAAAAGTAGAAGGCTACATTTCGTTTGTCAACCAAACATGGGATTCAAGATGATCGTGTTTGAAACAGGAGATGAGATGTTCTATCATTGGAATCATGTTAAAGGGCATTCAAGTGCCCTACTGTGGGGAGATACATCTTCAAAGCTTGATTTACAAGGTAAGCATAGGGATCACATGAGTTTTAATAGTACTAATAAACTTCCATTTGATGTAGGACCGGATTTGAGGACAAATCTTTTTCAATAGAGAGAGTATTAAGTGAACCTGTATACGAGCTACAAGATGATTAGATCTTTGAGCGTGGCTGATGAAGATGTTCAAGGTTTTTGAGGTCCAATATGCATCTGGAGGGTAGCATAGCTAATTCAAAAGAGTCTTATTCCAACAAGGAGTCTTAACCCCGGAGGAAGTTCTAACTCGATAAGGGATCCTTTTCCAACAAGGAGTCCTAATACCGGAAGGATTCCTAACCCCGAAAGGAGTCCTAGCTCAACATGGAGTTCTAACCCGAAAAGGAATTCTATTTAATAAGGAGTCCTAAGTTCGGAGGGAGTCCAAGCTCACCAAGGAGTCCTAGACGAGCAACTTGATGAGCGAAGAAGCTTGGCCTAGAGGAGACCACGACCCATTTATGCTTAGTGGACCCCATGGCCCACCTAAAATGGCCCAAACCATTACCAAAATCCAAGTCATGGCCCAAGAAACAAACCCAAATGAATAATGCACATTTTTTGAGGTTTGTGGAGTCCAAGGACAAGTGAAAACAATACCAAGTACAAGGATTTAATGGATAATGAAATTTCTCTCCAAAACTTATCCAAAAGGATTTATTCCTTATCCAAAGACAGTTTGTCCCCTTATCCAAAGACCTTTTGTCATTATCCAAATAATTAGATAAGGTTATTGTTTTATTTGTTCTTATCTAAACTAGGTTTGTTCCTATGAAGTAGGAAACATTTTTAAGGCTAATAGGACACTTAGAATTCATCATCTACTCCTATATAAAGAGGATGAATGCCCCATGTAAAGAAATCAACAAGTTTTACATTTTTACGTATTGTGATATTATATTCTCTTTTGGTTTTAAATCATCTTCGACTTATCTTTTCTTTTCGAGTAAAGTGGCATCGTTTTCAAAGAACCTATCATTAATTCTTGATTGATACATTGGTTATCTTCAGGGGGTATTTGGAGGCGTTCTCGATTACAATTTTTGTGACTTCTCGTTGGTTGACACAAATTGTCTTCAGGCGAAAGCACAACAAATTCGCCCTGTTTAGATCTTTTTTTTTTTAATCTTGAATTGGTGTAGGGTTTTGCCAAATGTTCGGCAAAGATTTATATCAAAATCACCTCCAAACAAAACCCCTCCAAACGAACAACATGACTACAAAAGGAAATACTATTCTGGCTCACGGCCTTAGTCATGCCAATTATTTTTTTTAAACTCTCCTTTCATTACAACGAAACTCTTGGTGATTAAACACGCATTCGTCGTATGCATGAGATTGAAATTCTAGAGATGGTAGCTAGAAAGCTTGGTGCATAGGACATTTTTCTCTCTTTTATAGAAAGACTTGTTGCGGATAAACACCACCATCATCACCATGGAAGGTGGGGAAAGAGTTCGTGCAACGACGGTCTGTGGAAGTCTGATCTGATATGATAATACGATGTTAACGTTGTTTTAACCGCTGACACCAAGGGCTACACAGATTTTAGTAGCTTGTGAAAGCCATGGATGTTGTGGTTGTTGACCTGTCATTCTTCTTCTCCAGCGACCTTGAAAGGCTCTGCTGCATCACAATCTATGTAGCATATTTTGGCTGCTCCTTCAGCTATAGAGGCAAAAGTTGATATGCTTTCTCAGTCTATTATTCAGTTAAGAAAAGTGTGTCTAGGAAAATTAATGTGCCAATTGAGAATACGACTTTATTGTTTGTTGGATTTCGTGATGTGGCGCCAGTTCAGCAACATGATCATCCTTGATCCGATGGTGCAACTTTGTATAATTGTTGGTAGTAAAGTAGCATTTTTTATGTTTGGAGAAAACAATATAAAAGTGAAAAATAGGCAGTTATTTTTATTGAGAAAAGTAAGGTAATGAAAATACAAAAACAAAAGGGAAGAATTTTTCCTTGAAGAAACTTCCTCTCTGTTATTCTCTTTCAATGAACTAATCGTAAAATGCATCGTGATTTCACCATCAAAATGGTATCAGAGCAGTGAATATTGTCATGCTTTCTTGCGCAGTTCACGCAATTAACTGATTCAATTAATTGTTGCTGAAATTGAGTTGATTGATTCAGTTGAAGTATTGAACGATTTGTCTGAATGGCCATCACTGATGCTACGAGAGAGGAAATGCTTGCGATGAAAGGCTGGCAGCGCTTGGAGGATATTGTGGAGGAACAACTGCAGGTTTATGGTTTTGATAGCCCAGGTATGCAGTTAGTATTGATTTTGTTGAATGAGTCCAATTTTTTGATATGGAAGTGTGCTATCACATCTGTACTTGAAGCGAAACTGAAAGTCAATTTTATTGATGGAACACTGAATAAACCGAATGATGATTCGCCTTTTTATCTTAAATTGAAACGTGCAAATAGTCTGGTATGTTCATGGATTCTAATTTCCATGGAATCAAATTTGATAAAGAGTTATATATTTGTGAATGGTGCTAGAAACATGTGGCTTAGTATAGAAAAGAGGTTTGGTACCACAAATTTGCCACACCTATTTGAATTGAAGAGGAGTATATCGACTCTACGGCAGAATAATGCAAGTGTCTGCGAGATTTTTTGCAGTCTGAAAGACATTTGGGATAAATGTGAACATTTGAGGCCAACTCCTTACATTGACAGGGAGATTGAACTGTTGCTGATAAAGAGAGATAATAATGGAGTTCCTAATAGGGGCACATGATTCATGCTAATCCTTACCGGATATTGACAGTGCTTATAACATTATCATAAGTGCAGACAAGCAAAGACAAGTGAGCCCAAATGTTGCAGCAAGTCTTGATGGGACAAATAGAGCAATGTTGGCTATAAACAATGAATGAAAGAAGGATATTGGAAATAGACAGAAAGCTGATAGGACGTAGTTTAAATATAATCATTGCACAAGGTCTGGACATACCATAGATGAATTGATGTTGTTATGTGCATTTTCAATTGTACAATCCCACTGGTACTCAATTAATGAAATTTATTTGTTCGACAAAAAAAAATAGTAACATGCACTAATCGCAAAACATACCTTACCATATGCTATAAAGAACGTAAAATATGTTGAAAAAACATCATCAATACATATATCACGTATGATGTATTCAGTTGTACCGTACTTTATTTCTGTAGGAATTCCGAAATCTAGGCTGTGTCGTAAAACAAGTTGCATGCGGAAGCATAAAGAATTGTGTGTGCAAACAAGTATAACACAAAAATCCAAAATTTCTTTCCCATGGACCTTGCTAATTAACACAACTTAAACATCAATGGGGAAGAAATCATTTATACCTCAAGAAGATTTCTTCTTCAAGATCATTAAAGTAATTTTCTCTTCAAGGTGTCCAAATATCCATCCTTTATGGCAGTCCACACCATCACAACCCTTGAAAGCTTATACTACCTTTTGTATAACTTATATGTGTGTTTTTGGAGTGCTAGTTCCACATTTGAAGTTTAAGAATATGAGAGGAAAAATTGCATGAGGTACAAATTTTTTAGCCATTTCTCTATGCTTTCGGGTACAGAGAAAGTAGAGAGAGAACTCCTTTGTTTCTTTTATTAAAACCTGCAAATGCATCAATCTTCCACTATATCATGTATTGGGGTATTTATAGAGGTTTTCATAAGTTTAAGATGCAAACACATGTTATAGAGTTGCTCAACATTTTATTCAAGCCATACATTTGCTTGAATGTTCGACAACTCATGTTTTTGTGTCATGGTCTTGTAAAATCAAACCATGCAACTAATATATAAAACTTTTTGTATATTATTACACCACTGCATGTAATTTAATTTGTCATGCGACCTTTGCATGTAATATAATTGGAGGAAAACATGTCACAAATATATATCAAATATATAAAAGTTGTAAAAATTTCCACTAACTTATATATATGTACAAATATATATATATATATACATACACTAGTTGAAAGATGTATATAATACACATCCCTCAAACTTATGCTTATTACATTTGTTCCCCCATAATTACAAACAAGTCCTCGAAGTTTCATAAACTCCATTTTGACCCCTATACTTTACTTTATTTACAAAATGACCCCTCCATAATTTGATGTTAATGTGTGTGACCCTATAAGTTCCCAATAATTTGGCAATGGACCTTGAATTAACATATTCAAATTACGGTTAATGAATTACACACTTACTTGAAAGATGTATACTGTGCCACATTGGAAGAAACCCTTTTTTCGTCTGATCCATGCTAAACCGTTTTAGCACTTTGTCTATGTATGTTGCTTGAGATAGAACAAGCACCCGTCTGAATCTACCTCTATAGATCCTAATTCCCGGAATATAGGTTACTTCTCCTAAGTCTTTCATAGAGAATTGCTAGGATAACCAAAACTTCAAATTTTAAAGCATTGGAATGTAATTTTCCATAAGCAGTATGTCATCTACATATAGCACAAGGAAAACAATTGCATCTTTTTCAACCTTTTAATATACACAATTCTCTATGAAAGAGATTTATGCTAAAATCAAAGTCTTTGATTTCTTCATCAAACCTGATGTTCCAACTCTGAGATGCTTGTTTGAGTCCATAAATGAATATCTGAAGTTTGCACACTTTACTGGCATCATCAGATTCAAAACTTTGAGATTGTATCATATACACATCTTCTAATAAATTCCCATTAAAGAATGATGTTTTGACATCCATTTGTCATGGCAAGCAATATCCTAATGGATTTAAGCATCACAACTGGAAAGAAGATTTCATCATAGTCAATTCTTTGCTTTTGACGATGTCCTTTCGCTACTAGTCTAGCTTTGTAAGTAATCACTTTACTATCCATGTCAATTTTCTTTTTGAAAACCCATTTACACTTTATAGGGACAATCCCTTCAGGGGGTTCAACCAAGGTCTAAACCTTGTTCACATACATGGAATCCATTTCATAGTTCATGGCGTCTAGCCATTTGTCTTTGTCTACACTAGACAATACTTCTTCATAGTCGGTAGGTTTATCATTGTCTATGATGGATACATCAATTTGTTCGTTTAGGTTAAATCCATAACGAATAGGGGCTCGCTGTTTTCTACCAGACCTATGAGGTCCTTGTGTTTGCTAGGGTACTTAACTCTTTAATCTTACCAAGACTTTGCCTCTAATACTCTTAACCTTGAGAGAAACTCAACAAGCCAAGAGTTTTTGTCAAGTCAAGCACCATTCCGAAAGTCATAACTTTCATGATAAAACTCCCTACGAGGTGGATGGTCACCTTGAGGGAAACTCAACAAGTGAACCAACTATCAAGTGGGCCATTTTAACATAATAATGTAAGGCATAACCTTTTTTAAACATGTTTGAAAAGGAGAGACTTAGATTATTGTTTGACGAGTTTGATATGTTTAGGTCTCATCTTGTTTAAGTTGTCTAGAATGCATACTGTTCTTTAATGGTTTGAAGACATGCAATACCTTTGCATGCACATCTCAAGGATTTGCATCTTGGTGGACTCCTTCTTGAATTACATAATTCTTAGCCTAACTCTCATAATTTTTCTCCCACTAGACTAATAAAAATTACATTCTTTGATAAACACCAAGTTACATTTTGGGTGGGGGGCAGTAAGATAAGGAAAGAATTACATCAATAAATTGAAGAAAGATATGGCATGCAAGCCATATTTTGAATACCTATATAACTATTACATTCATTCAACCAAGAATCTAACTAATAACAATTATTACAATATTCACAATCCTATTGGACTTCACAATGATTACAATATTCACAATCCTATTGGACTTCAATCCATGATCAACAGCCATGCAACATATTTAATTCAAAAATTAAATAAAGTATGTAAGGTTATAATACTTGAAAGGATAATTACATGCAACATGTTATGTCTATGGTTTTTGGGGCCTTTTTTCAAGGCTTAACCTCTAGTTGTATAAGAGCAATTAAATGTGCTTCTATAACATCATTGAGGATCCAAAACGTACATGCAGCCACTATAACAATTTTGTCCACAAAAATGTTAAGTCTCGGTCAAACCATAACTTAAGATTTTGTGAAGCAAATCTTTCAAGAAACACATGCATGCACATGAACTCATTCATACATCCTTTGTCATCTAACATAAGTTTTGTAACAAATCTTGCAAAAATGCAAGAATTAGCAACATGGCTAGGAACTTGTTGGAATTCCGAAATCTATACGTCGTGTCATGAACAAGTTGCATGCGGAAGCATAAAGAATTGTGTGTGAGTAAACATGTATAACAAAAAAAATCCAGATTTCATTTCTCATGGACATTGCTAATTTACACAACTTAAACAAAAAGGGGGAACAAATCATTTTACCTCAAGAAGATATTTTCTTCAAGATCATGAAAATAGTCTCCTCTTCAAGGTGTCCAAATGTTCACCCTCTATAGTACTCCACACCACCACAACCCTTGAGAGTTTATACGACCTTTTGTATAACTTATATGTGTGCTTTTTGAGTGCTAGCTCTACATTTGAAGTCTAAGAAGATGAGAGAAAAATTTGCATGAAGCACAGATTTTTTCAATCCTTTCTCTATGCTTTCGGGTAGAGAGAGAAAGTAGAGAGAGGACCCTTTTGTTTATTCTATTAAGACATTTAAATGAATCAATCTTCCACATATCATGTATTGGGGTATTTATAGAGGTTTCTATGAGTTTAAGATGCAAACACATGTCCTAAAATTGATCAACATTTGATCCTACCCATACATGGGCTTGAAGTTTGGACAACTCATGTTTTTGTGTCATGGTTTTGTATAATCAAACCATGCAACTAATATATACAACTATTTGTATATTATTGAATTATTGCATGTAATTTAATTGGTCATGCAACCTTTGCATGTAATATAATTGGAGGAAAACATGTCACAAATATATATATATATATATATATATGAGTTGTAGGAATTTTCCATTAACTTATATATATTAGTACAATCCAACTAATGGAGTTTGATGTATATAATATACATCCCACAAACTAATATTTATTACATTTGTGGCCCCATAATTACAAACAAGTCCTTGAAGTTTCATAAACTTTATTTTGACCCCTATACCTTATGTTAATTAAAAAATGACCCCTCAAGAATTTGATGTTAATGTGTGTGACCCTATAGGTTCCCAATAATTTGGCAATGAATCTTGAATTAACATAATCAAATTACGGTTAATGAATTACACAATTGTAATTTATTAATTCCTAATTCAAATTCATAGACCATGAGTGCTCTTTAGCAAAATATCATGGCCCCCAAACATTGAAAATATTCATGGAAGTAGACTATCCTTTCAAGAACTAGCTATCATGTAATTAATATCCTTTCATCTTGTTCATATCCTTAATATTGTATATTGAGGTTATTTGTCATCCTTATTAATATATATAAGATTTCTTATAATAGAAATCATGATCATTGAGTACTAATTGGAAACTTCTTTCTAATTAAACTCGTGCTTTGCAAAATCTTACATGACTTCTTACAAGTGGCCATAGGGAGATCTTCTCCTAACATTTTAGGAGCGGTGAATTCTTTATTGATCAGTCACAATCCTTCCGTACTTCAGATCACTCCCAAGACTACCTATTGTTACCCATTTATGATGTAACTCCGAATAGAATCAAAGAGTGACATCCATACTCAAGATTTCTTTGGTGATCTCAAGTTTAAGGATCACTTACACCTACTATTCTTTAGAGTACAATACATTGACAATATGGTGATCTTTATGCGGGTCAATCCGATGTACTTGTCAACTACAAGCATCCATGTTCTAGCTTAAGTGTCTCTACACTATAATTGATGAGATAAACTATTTCCTTCAAAAGGAATTGGCTTAGCACATGCTAACCTATCCGTATTAGTGATGCCTTATCTCACTAATACTATGGTTAGGGATGTTTAGTATTGATAACGTTATTAGAGTGGTCTCATCATCACATCTCTTTGTGATACACTTTAAGTTAACAACACTAGGCTTTAATATTTGGAATGCTATAAATAAAGTAAGTAAATAATCAAATAGTAAAGGTTGATACCATCATATATGTACATTAAAGTGTTAATACAAAGGCCTAAGGTGATTGGCCTTAGGGCATAACACTAACAACATCCCCCTACCAAATTGACAAACAATTCCCAAAAAAAAGACCACCATAGCAAAATCGACACAAGGTTATCTACCTCGAGCTACTGACAGAAGAGATAGCAAATAACGGTCACCGCCAACATGTGAAAAAAATAGGTAACTATCATGTAGAAAGGAAAGTACTGATTAATCCTATAAATAGGCTACTTGGCTAAATGAGAAAGATAAGCAATTCTTGGGGAATAAATTATAGTATGCACTTTACTTATTGTCGTGTGTCTCTTCTATCCAAGAATTATATGGTAAAAACCAAGGAATTAGAGAAATACACATCCATACCCTGCACTTTATTTCTTGGTTTCATCAAACTCTAATCTTAATGCCATGCAAAGACGAGGATTAGTATTGAATCAACAATCAATTCCAACGTACATACTGGAGAGGATAATTATATTTGAGAAAAGATACAAGATACAACTATATTGATGTTCTTCTAGTTCTTCCATAGCGTTATTTGATCCTTCTATTTATCGGTGAACTAGGTCGGGGCTATCTTTGTATTTTCCTCCTTCGGGCCAAGTGGGCAAGTTGGAGGTGATGTTGCAGTGTCATATCATAGAGATAAGATATGGATCTTATCGTCCTGTCTATTCTCTAGGTATAGACTGGTCATGCCGATTCTTCCTTTCGAGGTGTCTTGCAAGTGGAATCGTAGTTGATTGTTTCGATAATGTTCCCTCCCACTTGATCCTTCAAGGCATACTTAGCTGTTCGAGCCCATCTTTTCCCATGATGGTACTCAAAGTCGGGATATCTATGCTTTTGGCGAGGGCTCATTCTTGGGTTGTGCTTGCTTATTTGTTTCTACATACATTTCTGGCCCACATAAGTCATTTTATAAAAATCATCTACCTTATCAAATTTTTTGGTCAAACACAAAACAAATCGAGTCCCCTTATCAACTATCAATTTCATCTTTGTTTTCAATCACCTTATTAGGCCTATTTGCGAAACAGAGCCTATGTCCATTCCTATTTTCATGAATGAACACAATTGATAGTAATTTCTGTTCATAACAAGTTATAAGTTTTTGTTGTGAATGAATATCATAACATGTCATCCCACCAATGGAGAAGCAACAAATGAAAGAAATGATGTCATTATGACCATGTCATCCCATAACAAATTGAAGAAATGATGTGCCATTG
>JAOWBN010175065.1:0-18011 GCA_028565015.1 Pinguicula moranensis
AAGTGTTAATACATAGGCCTAAGGTGATTGGCCTTAGGACATAACACTAACAAACTCCCACTTGTACTAAGGCCAATTACTCATTCTTTTTAGGCCGAGTGATTGTTCATGTTTAGCCTGGGTTAAGGCCTTAGTCAAGGGATCAGCCACACTGGCCTCCGAAGGGATCTTATCTACCTTCACGTCGTTCCTCTCTATGATTTCTCTAATCAAGTGGAACTTTCTCGTTACATATTTGGACCTCTGATGAGACATTGGTTATTGAGCTTGAGCTACGCTCCACTGCTATCACAAAGTATAGTGATCGATGTTGTAGCGAAAGGAACCACTCCAAGTTCTTCGATGAACTTCTTGATCCAAACGACTTCCTTCGCAGCTTCTGAAGCAGCAATGTATTCAGCCTCCATTTAGGATAAATACGTGTCCAGACTGTGAGTTGAAATCGTCTACATTAGTCTGGAAACTACCATCTGTATATCCTTTTATTTCTAAATATGAATCCCCGTATACTAAGAACAAGTCCTTATACCTTCTAAGCTACTTTAAAATATTCTTCACGACAATCCAATGTTATTCACCAAGATTGGATTGAAATCTGCTCGTAACACTTAGAGCATAGGAGACATCAGGTCTCGTACATAATATGGCATATATGATAGATCCAATAGCCAAAGCATACGGTGTCTTCTGCATGAGGATCTTATCCTGATTAGTTTTGGATGACATCTTATTTTACAGATGTATACCGTGCCTCATTGGAAGAAACCCTTTCTTCGACTGATCCATGCTAAACGGCTTTAGCACTTTGTCTATGTACGTTACTTGAGATAGACCATGCAGCCTTCTTGATCTATCTCTATAGATCCTAATACCCAGTATATAGGCTACTTCTTCTAAGTCTTTCATGGAAAATTTCTTTGATTGCCAAAGCTTCACTGATTGAAGCGTTGGAATGTCATTTGCTATGAGCAATATGTCATCTACATATAGCACTAGGAAAACTGTTGCATCTTTGTCAATTTTTTTGTACACACAAGGTTCATCAGGATTTGTTAGGAAATCAAACTCTTTGATTGCTTCATCAAATCTGATGCTCCAAATCTGAGATGCTTGCTTGAGACCATAAATGGATATTTGAAGTTTGCACACTTTATTGGCATAATCGGATTCAAAACCTCGAGCTGAATCAGTAGCTGGATAGTAGATGTTTTCAACTCGAAGTAGTTTTCCTGAATTATTGGTATCCTAATAGAGGGGACTGTTTCATCTGCACGAGGTAGGGCGAAATCTTCTATAGGCACATCATCTTCATCTTGTACCATATCTACATTCCTCTGGTCTCTATCCTCGTCTTCTGGGCGTTGCATCATGTCCCTTGCTCATTGTTGTGCTCTCCTTTTGGATTGGAAAGTGCTTTCAATATCTGAATCAAACTCTTACTAGAGGAGTCACTCCCCGATGGATTCATGCAATGGTTGCAAACAAAGTTCCAAAAATTAAAACTACAAGATATTAAAGTTCAATCTAGCTAAACTTGTTGGAGTTAATCTTGTTTAGATTGCTAGTCCCTAGGAACGTCGCCAAAAACTTGATGCGCATAACAAAAATGTAGTGTACGCATAACAAAAATTTATGGAGTTCCTTTCTAAGGATACATGCTGATTTACATAACTTTAAAGCAAGAGAGAAATTATACCTCTTCTCGAAATTCACACCACCAAAAAAGCTCTTCAAGGTAGTTTTTTTGGAGGTTTTCAAGTGACCACCCTCTATGAAATTCACACCACCAAAACTCTTGGAGGTGTATACAATACTTTGCATTAAACTATATGTGTGTTTGTGGAGTAATAGCTCCTAGAAAATTTTCACATCCAAGCACTACAACCTCTCAGGTAGAGAGACAAGTAAGTGAGAGAAGTTCTTCGTTTCTTCGATCAAGACACATAAATGAATAAACCTTAACACATATGCATTTATCAAGGTATTTATAGAGTTAGTCATGGCTTTGTCATGCAAACATATGTCCATGTTAGTGGATTAACTTTTAATCCTAGCCATGTATGTATACATGATTTTTTCTATGTTTTTTATAACTCTTCCACTCAAACATTATATATAAACACCTTATTACATGTAATTTCATTGGATATATATCCTATGCATTCTTTTCAATTGGAAGAAAATTGTTACTAACTTCATATATCTCATAAATGAAGTTGTAGTTGTTTTCGACTAACTCATTAGTGGATTCTAACTTTGATCCAACTAACATGAGGTTTTGATGTAATTCAATACATCCCGCAAACTTTAACATAATTATGTTTGTGAACCCATAATTACCTTTGAGTCCTTGAAGTATCAAATACTTCAACTTGGCCCCTAAACTCTTCCTTAATTACATTTTAACCCCTCAAGAGTTGGATGTTAATGTGTGTGACCCTAGGTTCTCAATAACTTGGCAATGGACAATGAATTAACAAAATCTCATATTATGGTCAGTGAATTAAATTCCTTTAATTCATTAATCCCTAAATCATGTCCACAGACCATGAGTGATATCTATCAGCATATAATGGTCACCCAAGTATTGAGAATAGCATGTTAGGTGACTATCCCTTTCAAAAACTAGTTCTCGTGTAATTATATCCATTCACCTTGATCATATCCCAATCTAGCATATAGAGGTTATTTGTCATCATCTTTTGATATATGCTTTATATTACTTGTACTGAAGATCAAGATCTTTGAGTATTGATTAGAAACTCTTTTCTAATAAAACTCATGCTTTTATCACCATGATCTCTTACAAGTGGTCATATGAATATCGTCTCCTAACTATATAGAAGTGGTGAATCCTTTATTGATCGTAGCCTTCCAATTGGCTAGACTATTTGATGGAGTGATGAATGACTTGAATGGTTGGTTGAATGGAATGAATAAGTGTTGACCAAATGATCCTTATCCAAACCTTGTGTTTGGACGAGTTTGGGACACTCCAAATCATGTGGGCCTTGCATGGACATGCATGTTTTCATACACTCCAGTTCTAGCGTTTACACACTCCATTTGTTCAACACATTGAATCTTCGTGGACCGTGAGTTTGGGCTATTCTACGGTCTCATCTTGATCACATTTGGGTCGACCCACTTTAGTTCAGTAGGCTCACCTTCTTGAGTGTTGATGGGTATGATGAAGTGGTCGAATGCTGGGATAAGATATGGAATTGGATTAATCTATGTCATGGCCCAAGATACGACATTTGGCTCATAAAGTTGTTCCTTGCAATGTTTGGCTTCTTGCCGTTTGCCTCCTAGAAAGTTCTCTCGAGCCTCGGCCAAATCAAATTTCGAAGTTCACATCTACGATTGCATCATTCTTCCCCTGTTGAAAATGGTTTGTCATCAAATCTGCACCTACAAATGGAAAACCCATCAATAATATTAAGGCTTGTACAATCACCATACTCACCTTCAGGGAAACACTTTTAGGCCTTTTCATGAATCATCCTTACAAAATCAACCTTCCCTTTGCCACCTAGATTCAAGTGTTCACGCAAAGGTAAAGGAGTTAAGTCCAAATGAGAAAATTGTTTAAATCCATAAACAACTTCTATAGGTGAACACTTGTTTGTAACATATGGCAAATAATCCTCCCACATTTAAATATGAGGTTCAAAATGATGATCATGCAAAATTTCTAAAGACTTAGTCATACCAAAATTATCTATCATACCACCACCATGAAATTCTCTCGCAAGCAATTTGCACACAAAACACATACACAACTTACTTTGTTGACATAAGAATCCATCATGCCTATAGAACTTACCGAATGCTACCTTTTCACATGCATTAAATACATCATCAAAATTAGGATCTTGGGCATACAACTCGTTGATGTATTCAAATCCAAGCACTGCATATCTAAAAAGAAAAGTGGAATATACCTCTGGGTCAATACACAACTCACCACTTTTTCCTTACCTTAAACCGCACATAGATTGATGTTTTTTACGTCCATGTCCCTTCACCAACAACTCATCTACTTGAGCGGCGCAATTCGGGATAGTTGCTCCCAAAATGAAATAAGTTTGAGGCTCTATCCTTCGGATTTGGGGCAAGTTACAGACTAATTCTTCAAGAAGAGTATTTGCAAATCCCTGCAAAAGAAAGACAACTTTATTCAGCAGATTACAGATGAGATTATTAGTACATAAGGAAGCCTTGTTGTACATGAGTACAATCAGGAGCTGTTGTGAAAACAAAGCCCTCTTAATCTCACTCTTTTGGGCCATGCAACTAAATTTGTCCCCTCCGTTTTTACTCCCTTTTTGTTTTCTATCCTCTCATTTATTTTCACTCAATCTTTTTAGTTTTCTTTTTCTTTTCACTCAACTCCCTTTTTTTCCTCATCTTCTTCTTCTCTCTTCTTTTCACTCTCGGTCTCTTTTTCACTCAATTTTTGAAGTCTCAATTGGTTCTCCATGACCTATTTTGGTGATAAAGGTACAAGTGTAATATATTTTCCTTTGAGGGTAAAAGAATACCTATTAGTGAAGTCATCATGTGTCGCCATTAAGTCATATTGCCACGGCCTCCCAAGTAACAAATGACATGTGTCCATGGGAATAACATCACATAACACTTGACCTCTTCAAAAGCCGTTATGGTTTCAGATGCTTCATAGTAGTCAAGGCTAACTACTCCACGAGGTACGTGCTAGAAACATTTGCACAACTTCATCCATCAATGATCATGCTACACAGCTTGTTGTTGATGAAACATTGGGTGTGGAATAGATTCTCACACTGACTTTAATATTTTTCTTTGGCTTGCACTTTCAGGATTCTTCGGGCAACCAACAACTCACCAATCAATACATTCTATTCATCATCAACCTTCTCTGCTTGCATGGTATCCTCAATCTCTGCCTCATCTTCATACTTGACCTCTCCATTGGCTTTCAACATCGTCACATGCTGGTTTGGACATTGGTTCGCTATGTGGTCCAAACCATGGCACTTCAAGTATTTAATGTCACGAGCTCTAGAGGTAGTAGGGGTAGTATTACCTACAGGCACGAAGGCCTTATGTTTTTTCTCCTTTGATGGATCAAACTTTAGTTTCTCTCATTTAGAACTCGACTTCCATGAAGTGGTGGAAACCGTAGATGATGACCCTATTTTTTGCCCCCTTCCTTTTCAGCTGACTCGCAACTTTGATGGCCTGATGTAACATGTCTTAATCTCAACATAGTGTTGCAATTCGATCACATCCGCAATCTCACAATTGAGGCCATGCAAGAACCTCGCCATGATAGCCTCATGGTCCTACTCCACGCTAGTTTTATCTTGGCAAACTCTATCTCCTTATAATACTCCTCCATACTTATCAAAAGGAGGATTTTGTTGTGTTTTTTTCCTAAAGAAAACTTGTTTCAACTAACAAAAAGACCATGATTCATAGTAACTAACAATGACACGAATTACCCTCCTGAAGGTGACCAATGTACAAACTAAGAATCAAGGATAAGTTCCAATGAAAAAATGATGCCACTTTACTCACAAGAGAAAAGATAAGTCGAAGAAGGTTTCAACCCAAAGATAATACAATCTCACAAATACGTAAAAACATAATTTTCATAAACAAAACTTCTTCATTGTCATGCTATGGTCGTTCCCCCATATTTAAGATGAAATTGATGGTTACATTCTGCTAATACAACTCTATAACTACTTGATAAAAACTAGAAAAGGCTTAAGTTTGGGGGTTCGATAGGCTCAGTTTGTACCTACTTATTACACCTCTTCAGTTTGTACAAAATGAAGAAAGGAAATACAAAATATTTACACAGGAC
Organism: Pinguicula moranensis; assembly: GCA_028565015.1. Lineage (NCBI taxonomy): Eukaryota > Viridiplantae > Streptophyta > Magnoliopsida > Lamiales > Lentibulariaceae > Pinguicula > Pinguicula moranensis. The sequence goes on from JAOWBN010175065.1 coordinate 5,858, forward strand.
CTAATTAGCCAAGTCCGCTAGGAGAACTCCTGTAGCTTGAATCTTTGAGAGTTATCTTTATATATGTCCTCACCTCCATACTAGCCCTCCAGTATAGTTTAGGGTGCTTTGGTATATGGCTCTCCTAGCTTAATAGTAGGTTTCAAACCATCTCAACAGACAGTTCATCGCCATTGTCCACTTTTCAGCAAACATAATGTCATGAGTATCAACTTATCAATTCACCTTTTTATAAGGATATTGGTACATAGCTCGGTTATGTTTGAAGAGTTATCCCTCTATTGAATGGAGGGTTGGTAATTCAGTGGGCCAGTATATAAGATCACGGCCAAAGATTAGCTATGAATCATCCTATGAAATGGCCATCAACTCGTAGTCCTATCTCATCCTTTGAATGGTGCAATAAGAACTTTCTTTCCTTGCATGTTCTTGGATTTTTGGAATCTAAGTGACATCCAACTGCCTGCCAATGTGTATGAAAAATTGTAGGCCCTCCAATAACTCTGCAGTTTCATACACCTCACATTATTTTATCTAAAACGTTGTCACTCCACAATAGAAACAAGTACTTTTATAGATTCATTAATTGTCTCTTGCAAGTGCGTAATATAAACATCACATGAATGTGAAAACAAGAGAAAAATGTTCAATTTAGTGAGGCCACATCCCCGTATGTTAAAGATTGGAGAACAGTTCGATGCATGGCGGGAAAATGGATTGCCTTACTTGTACAATAATTAATATGTGGAGGATTGTGCCCCTGGTTGAAGAAAATATCTACAATAGCTTCCTTGAGAAGCTAATGAAGTGCGCAGACATATAAATGGCAAAAATTGAATACATCAGAATAATTTTGTGCGGAGAGCAATAAAGGACAAACAAAGGAAAAACATAGCCAACGAGTGTTATGAACTATGAATTTTACCTTATTTCCCAAAAGTGAGGCTTTTATTTCAATTATGAGCTAAGCCTCCTCATTAGGGCACGATGCAACCCTACATGTATTTTGTATGATGGATGTGTTTTGAATGTTTAGTTGTTAGGGTTAATACTATGTTTGTTTGGTTTTACTACTTTTCATCTCAAACTGATAGTTGCAAGATGACCAGTTATTAGTACTCAAACTAGTTCAAGATTCGAGATAGAATAACTAGCTATACTATGGCAAAACCAACATCGAGCCTTTAGAATGCAAGATTTAATAAATGAGCATTCATGAGGACAGTGCGCGTGTGAGTGGATTTCATGAGGCAAATGCCCTTTAACAGGACATGCGAGATTCAAGAGATGATCAGTACCTGCAGCACACCATGAGACAACTAATCCCTTAGAGAAGTCACTGCAGTGCAAATCCTGTGGACAACTAGGTTGACAAATATGATAAACTAACTTATTAATCCTTCTCCTATGTATGCAAGTAGAAGTGATGTCAATGCCCTAGATCTACAATCAAGAAGTTATCCTTAAATTGTGTTAGTTAAACGATTGTAAAATACAATAAAGATCAATTTAGTTTAAATTGTTTTCATGCGTTGGAAATTAGTGTGGACTCAACTTGAATTGATATTTGTTCAAATTGCATGCAAACAAGCTAAAGTTGGTGCTTATCTGCTTCAATCCTCGAGGTTCGACACTCGACTTTCTCACTTTACTATTTGTTGAAACTTGTACACTTGCAACCCTTGTTTTTTTAGGTAAGCCAAATTTTCATTGAACCAAGAATATGTACGAATATTTTCTTACAAGTGATAAGAAAATATTGAAGGAAAAAACAACAAGGACGAGCAAGGATTCAAAAATACAAGAAGTAGAGTGTATTCAGTAATGTGGTGTCTTCTCAGACCCGGGTAGGTGGACAACATTGATCAACTCACTCTCAACTATACAGGCCATCTTACAAGACTACACGAGTCATTACCATGCCACAAAATCCGGCTCTGCCTGTTCACCTTATAGTGTCTAAGTCATAGGATTGTTGTTCTAGTCAATAAGCAAAGACTTAGTGACAAGTCAGCACTGATCCATTGACATTCAACTATGCAGGCCGCCATATAGGTATGACAACATGAGTTTTTACTGGAGTAGTCAGCACAACTCACCATATTCACCTTATAGTAACCAAGTCTAGTGGTTGTTGTCCATCTTCATTTTGTAGCCATATTAAGTCATATTGCATTTTACTTGAATAGGAATGGATTCTAAAATATAGTTCGCAAATGACCCGGATATAGATTGTGTTACTCGCATGGATGGCTACCCCGAAATGCTTTTGCCTATCTGTACCGTAATGAGGTAACTAAACAGTTAGTATGTTCATTCCTTAAGAAGGCTTAGATACTCAACAGTGGTCATCATTTGACAGTCAGCATATTCTATATTAAACCTTCAGAACCTGTGTTGATGTCCATTGGTTGGTTGGTTGCTAAATAGCGCCTAGCATCCAGCTTTATCTTTGTAATCCATATCATCCAAGTAAGCTGGTGAATACAGTTTCATAAAATCAATACATGAATCAGTCAATAGGATTATATTCCCTCCTTGTCTAGCTTTATCAGTCTTGAAAGGTCACTCTGTAGACCTGAATGACATTTTCTGGGTAACATCAGACAGTAAGCATACGTGAAATCTTTTAAGTAGTCTAGAATTGTAAGAAAAGTAATGGAAGTGATAACAGTTTGCAGAAGAATAAGGAAATAGCTTTTCTATTCTGTTTGCATGTAGCCATAACCAGGTTGAGTGCTGAATTGATTGGACAATATCTGCTACTGTGAGATCTTTAGACTGAAAATGCATTAGATTTATTGTTTTCCAAATTTTCCATATGAGAGCCAACCAGATAGACTTCCAGGCGCACAAATTTACTCCATTAGGCTTGACACATTAGAATACATTCAACGTTGGGGCTGTATTGAGATTTAAAGTCCCATTCACATTTTGAAAAAGCCAGTTAGGCAGTCTACTCCAAACCTGCAGTGTAATAGGGCATTGAAAGAATAGATGCAGTATGGATTCTTGCTCGTTACCTTATTTGCAAAGAGTGAAGAGAAGTTCATGGTCTTCCCAAATAATGTGGCTGTGGTGCAAAACTATTTTCACTGGTATAGCATTCTGCATCATCTTCCAAGCAAATATCATTATCTTCCTAGGAGTTATCTTGTTCTAGATGTTCTAAAGTGTAGCAGCTTCGTGAGGAGAGTACGTGCTAGGAATAGAACTTACAATACCAGCATATGCCTATCGGACGGTTTATTTTCCATCTAGCCTCCCTTAAAATTTGTAGCAGTCAGAATCATGGGCATTCATAACTAGGCTTTGCATGTTGTTTCCAATTCCTTCAGTTCAGTGATTTCATGATCCCTCAAATTTCTTCTCCATCCCCAATTCCAAGACGAAGCATTTTTTATCTACTTCCTCATGCCAGAGATGAATGCCTGTGGGCTATTAGTGATTTTGAACAGTCTTTCCTGTTTCACTACTAATGGACATTTCATATGCCATTTATCAGACAAGAACTTTGTAGACCTAATGTTTCCCACATGAATTTTGATGTGTTGCTGGAATTGAGAAGAGTTTGCTACCTCATGAGACTACCTTATTTGATTGTCGTATTGCAACAATGTTTCTATTTTTCCTCCTAGGCTTCTTTGGAACGTCCAACACTATCTCCTTACCATTTGGACATTGAATGAAGGTGTGTCCCCATCCTCCACATGTGATGCATTTAATATCATGAGCACAAATTCCAGAAGGCGTAGAATTACCTTGAAAAGTGACATTAGCTGGCTTAGCCTTCTTGGTCGCCACGGTTTTGACTTGTGTCTCATCCCTTTGTAAATTAGTTTCCCATGAAGGTCCGTTTTTCGCATAGGTGATCCCTTCATGAGCCGCCTTTCGAGTTTATTAAGCACGTACGCCTGTGCCTCCATCCTTGCATGCAGTTTTTGTACACCCTGCAGAAGGATTCTATAAGGGTCATCATCTTTATGTGGTCTAGCCATCGTGATGTCTCTTTGAGACATATTGTAACCTCTCCACTCTGCCTTTTACCACTCAAGTATTCGCAATAAGGTTTTAGTCAACTTCAACTCGGATCTCTTATCAAGCCAAACAACAATCATGTAACGGATTGGAACTTGATTCAAGATTATGAACTATAGAAGAGAAAGGACTTTAGGGGACTTGAATTTTGAACTCTTTAGACTCCTTGGTCTAATGGGACTCCTACTTTGATCCAACAACTAGAAACAAACTCAAACTCTAGAACTTTATGGCCTCAAGTATTGTAAGACACAAAGAACTCAGACTTGAACATATCTCTTGCTGATTGTATCAAATTTTTTGATGAAGCGCTATTTTGGCCTTGCAATCACGCTTTTTAAAATGCATTTGCTTCGACTTTTGAATCAAAAAATTATTATTTTTTTGGAAAACCAACAAGGTTACAACTCAAAAATTGAAGAATAATAACAAAATAAAGGATAAACTATCAAGCAATTATCGACCTAAAAGCTATAATGTGCTAAGCAAACCTAAACATTGAATGATAGGGGCAAAAACGTCCTAAACATGTATATGATACCAACTCATATGAATATTTGCCGAACTTGTGGCAAAACCCCACACACAATTCGGTGTTTCAAAGAACTCGATCAAAAGAACAATTTTGTTGTACTTTTTTGCCTGAAGAAAAACCACGAATTAAAGTAACCAAGAAAACCACCAATTATCCCCTGAAGGTAACCAATGTGCCAACCAAGAATCAATAAGTTCCTATGAAAAAACAACGCCACTTGACTTGAAAGAAAAAAGATTAGTCGAAGAAGGTTAAAAATCGAAAGAGAATACAATCTCACAACTAGGTAAAAAAACGTAATTTTCATAAATAAAAAAATCTTAATTGTCATGCTATGGTCGTACACCCCCCCCCCCATTAAATAGGAAAGAAGTGGTTTTATTATCCTAATACAACTATAAAACTAGCAGATAAAAACTAGGAAAGAATCTGACTCATTGTTTGTAATATCGTCCCAGGGGAACTGTTTCTAAAACTAGGATCTGACTCACAGTTTGTCAATAAGAAAGGGATAATGCCTAGATCTACTACACTGACGCTGATAATTCATGGTACTGACATGGACAACACAGCTGAGCAGGACACTTACATGGTTTATAATAAGGTTTCCTTAATGGATGACTGTGTTGAAATTGTGAATGAGAAGGAGTTGGATTGTGTGGAAACTGTGAATGAGAAGGAGTCGGATTGTGTTAAAATTGTCAATGAGAAGGAACTGGACACTACAAGAAGCGTTGAAGCTCAAAATACTTTGTCCGGTGGTCTACTTGGAAACTCAAAGTCTGCTGCTCAGGAGGTAGCACCAATTTATATGAGGAGGCTACACTACCTATAGAGGAAGTTAACTCATCTAGAGCTCCAACACATGAAGAATTTCCACCCCTCTCCCAGGTGGACACTTTACATAAAGGCCCACTAATCAAAAGGTGGGATACTCGAAACTCAGAAGATCAAGACCAAAAACCAGAAGCCAAACAAGGCAAAAAATGATCCATAAATAGCAAGCAACCTTGATACCTTAGATGATTGGCTAGATCAACTAAGGACAAGCCTCGGTTAACCTCTCTCTTCCCCTTCCCCTTGTAGTGATCCATTACACAATGAAGCATACTTTACAATGGAAATAAGGAGACAAATAGGTATATCCTTTGAATCATGTCCTAATGAAGCAAGAGATTTACTAATAGGTATCAATCAGCCACTGCCTGTTGGAATCAAACCACATAGCCCAATGGGGAAAGAGACCCTAGTTTCTTATGAAGTTACTCACATATAATGTAAGGGTACTATGTGCCCAAGCAAGAAGAGATGGACTCAGACAACTCATCACAAAACATTGACCTGATTTCATTAGCATTCAAGAAACAAATATGGGACAGGTAGATAAAAGGTTTTGTGTAACACTTTGGTATGACTCGAGTTTCAATTGGAAATACAAGAGTGCTAGAGTACAATCAAGTGGTTTGATATGTATTTGGGATAGCAATAAATTTCAAAGACATAATATAATTGATGCGGAAGGTTTTGTGGGTGCACCTGACATCTGGAAGGAGGACGGAGTGATCTCAAATATGATTAATGTATATGGACCAACTGACAGAACACTAGAACAACTTTAGTGGAGAGAGTTGCTGGAAATTAAACTGGGAAACGACCATGAGAAATGGTGTCTCATGGGAGACTTTAATGATATACTACAGTAATGGGAAAGAAAAGGTATTGCGCTACATTCAGGTACATGGGAAGTGATTCAGTTCAGAGAATTTGTATCAAGGATGAAATTATATGCCCTTAGAATGTCTGGAATAAGACATACTTGGTATTTACCCTCACTACGAGCTATGAGTAGACTTGGCAGATTCCTTGTTAATGATTAGTGTCTAGAGTCTCAACAGAATAAATGAATTCAATCAGGGTTGGCCAAGGAGGATTTTGACCACTGTCAAATGTGAATAAAAATCAAAACTTGGGACCCAAACCACTTCAAGTCCTGAATAGCTGGCTATAGGATAATGAATATAATGACCTCGTTATAAACATATGGAGCAACACTGGTTTGCAAGGCTATGTTAGTTATAGGACTAAAGAAAAGTTCAAAGCAATCAAGGCAGGTATCAGATGGTAGAATAAGAATGCTCCAAGAGACATAAGCAAATAACAAGGAGAGCTCCGTTTAGAGGTGGAATGGATAGCCCTTGGAGTAGAACAAGACAATCTACCTGCACATGTTTATGTGGATATTCATGTACTATCTCTCAATGAGCGCTAGTCGAAGTAACCCAAAAAATGACTAGCACCAAGTACCAGAAATCCAGGCTTCATTGGCTACAGCAGGGGGATGCTAATTCATCCTTTTTCCACAGATGCATCAATAGCAATAGCCAAAGAATCTCAATTCATGGCATTTTGGGAAGGTAATAGATGGCCAGAGGAAATGAATGAGGTGAAAGAACGTTTCAGGAAACATTTGGCTAATAGATATGAAGAAGCATTCCATAGTAGACCAAAGGTGACCAATATGCATTTTGCTACTATCTCTACTGTAAATCAAGACTTCCTGATAGCACCTTTTTATGATGAAGAAATACTTGAAGCAGTAAAGAAATGTGGTAACAACAAAAGTCCAGGACCGGATGGTTTTAATTTTTTTTTCAAGCATTTTCTCCCTATAATGAAATATGACATATGCCTATTATTCTCTGAATTTTATAGGAACTGTTCAGTAGGAAAAGGGAGCAATGTGGCCCACATCACTTTGATTGCTAAATTGAAGGAACCAATGGAAGTTGCAAGACTATAGACCAATCACCCTTATAGAACCTGCACAAAAAATCTCTAATCCTAAAAATAATAGCCAAAGTACTAGCCAACAAATTGAGTGAGGTACTTGCAGATCTGATCTTTGTCCAACAGATGGGATTTATGGAAGGTAGAAGCCTAGCTGATGTGGTGATGGATGCAAATAGGGTAGTAGATGAGACTAGGAAACTGCACAGACAAGCTGTAGTCCTCAAAATCGATTTTGAAAAGTCTTTTGACACACTCAGCTGGAGCTACTTAATAGATGTAATGCTCAAAATGGGACTGCCACCTTGCTGGACATGGTGGATCAAACCCTTACTAGAGTCCTTATCAGCCTCAGTCTTAGGGCCAGTTTTGCGCAGGCTCTTAAAAATTATAATTGGATTATAAGCACCTCGATTTACGAAATAAGTGTTTTGTGCAGCCAACCTTCTACTACTTGTTCTTATTTTAAGAAGGTCAACCTTCTTAAAAATAAGCACCTCCTGAAATGCTTTTTTTCCTTCTAAAAAATAATCACCTCAATTCCGGCACGCCGGGAGGATTCCGGCACGAAGGGGTGGGGGTTGGGGGGTCCGGCCACCGCCGCATATTAGATGTTTCGGTACCGGTAAAATTTCTGCTACCTCTAATAACGGAATAATTTTTCTTACCGCGACAGGCGCATCCAAATGAATTAAAATGCTCAACAAAAATTTTGACTGTGAACTTTATTCATGATTTATATATCTTAGATAGTTTGTCAGAGATTCTCAAAGTTTTTAAAAGTTTTCAAAAAATTACAAAGGTCTTTTGAGTTGGGGAGTTTGGTTTCTCTATAGAAACGGAGAATTGATATAGCGTAAGAATGGTAGCAGCAAAAAATACAAGAAATGTGGGGTCCTTGTGGATGGACAGTTGGATTGGTGTTTAACATGTTGAAATTAGTGTTAAACATCCGTGCCCCACCTTTCTTGTATTTTTTGCGCTATATCATTTTTCATAGAAACAGTCTCTTTATCTCTTTTGAGGTAGGGGTACGACGGCATATTTCTCACTCTCACTCATCTTACTTATGTGTGTAGGATTTATTGGGTAGGTTTTGTTTTGTTTTGTTTGTTTTGATTTGATTTGGTCTAATTTGGTTTGATTTGATTTGATTTAGTTTAGTTTGTATCCAAAATAATTGTCTTGAATATGATACTTTCATTTGAAAGATTACTGTATGTTGTGCATGTGGGCAAAGTTACAAAAATGGTGCAAGACTTGTTTCTTTTGATATAGTAAAAAGAAAGTATTTTGTCCATCTTATAGAATCCTCCGCTTAACTTTATGTTAATAATGGATTATATCAAAATAATTTTATTAAATTACAATGATTTGATTCGTGAAATTGCTGTAAATCAAAACATCAAATGACTCAATGTATACTGAGTCGCAACAAAAACAATCTCTTTGTATAATTACAGGTAAGACTACGTGTTGTCTCATACTGGTTAAGACAAAGAAAATAGAAATGAATAAATTTAGATGTGAATTACAAACTGAGTACCTTTAGACTAAGGTTTTTAGGGAGTAGTTCATATTTAATATTGTTATAGTATCGGAGTTAGGTTGGGACTTCACCACCCTAAAGTAACGAACCAAGGACCTCTGAGACCCGTAACTGCACTAACCCGACTATATGAAATATGGACATGTGAGCACGAAAGTGTTGATTGCGAGGTACAAGCTTACAATATAAGTCACAACAGGGCATGCCTAGTTGGAGGGACCCACAACTGCACTATCCCGACTATATGAAATATGGACTTGTGAGTACGAAGGTGTTGATTGCGAGGTACAAACCTACAATACGAGTCACAACAGGACATGCCTAATTGGACTTGAGGGAGGTGTTGTCCCATATCGGTTAACACAAATGAAATGGAAGTGTATAAATAAATAAATATATATATATATGTGTGTGTGAACTACAAATTAAATACCTTAAAACTACGATTTGTAGAGAGTAGTTCACATTTAATACTGTTACTGCGTAAATCTGACGATTGAGAATATATTGAGTATGTTATTATTAGATGAAATCTCAAGATGTGATTATTTCTCGGGCTTCCACGATATATTATCCTGCTAGTAGCCACAAATTACCGGGCGGTATTTTGGAGACCCTCCCCATTCGAATGGGCCTTGCTCCGTGACCCGCCCCTCCTTGTGACCCGCATAGGGCGGAATGTTTTGCCTCATGTCCTGCCTTGTGTTGTCCCACAAGAGACTAGCCCAAAACGTTTGGCCCATGCATCAAATCCTCCAGGTTAGGATGTGATTTTGTGCCATAACAGGCACATCGCTGAAGAGAGAGAGAGGAATAAACTCTATTCCGGATTGATTGGGATTTGCTGAAGTTCAAGTTATTGAGTCTGGGACTCTGGTCGGAATCCAACCCCTTGGATTGGCTGTTCCAAGCGGACCAATATTTTGATTACTATCAAATTAAAGTTGTGCATTGGCCATCCTTCTATATGCAGGGCCCTGCTTGGTACAAGTGGATGTATGTGTTGAAGTTTCACCTCCCACACCGGTTGTGGGAGAATGTAATGAAGGATTTAAGTATGTGGTGGTTGGACCTGACTCTACAAGAGGCCTTTTGGGGATGCGGACGTGGCTCCCTCAAAAATAAAGCCGTGAGGGTCGGATATACCCAGAGCGGACAATATCTTGTAGCGTGGGCCCCACACATTTCAAGACTATCCCTTGAATTCCCTCACTACCCACAAGCTACTTTCATTATTATATTATGCAATAATAACATATTCAGTATATTTTTGACAAAGTTGAGATATGTGGATCATATGTAAGCAACCTTATTATTATAATTATATAAAGAGATTATTTTCGTTGTGGCCCAATATACATTACTGTATTAATTTTCATCAATTTCACTAATAGAAGTACTTAAATTTAATGTCATTTTGATCTAATTTATTATTAGCACAAAATTAAAATAATTATCAATAACAACTCTTATAACTTTATTCATTTATGAAATTATCCAAAACCGTCTTAAAGCCGACTTAACCAGTTAAACACTTATCAATTAATTCTTTATTCATTTCAAGTTGATAAGAATTGAAGAAGAGAAGACGCTTCCCTCCACGTGCATGGCAAATTTATGCTTGTGCCAAACGAACGGTAGCTCGTGCTTTTTAGTAAGTCAACTCCGGTCCCCTCAATCGTGCGCGTGCCCACCTTGGGTGATATACACAAGGGCATAAGATTTTGCTTGATGACGGATGAGGTGATGAAAAATAAATTTGATAGACAAGACAAATCAGGTGACGCATCTAAATATTGTTGAAAAATAATTGTGCTGCTGTGCCAGCTCCACCCGGCAGTGTGAATTTAGAATTCTTTTAAGAGGATGCGAGTGAACATGAGGCAACTCGCCTAAATAGACACTCTATTGCTTGTATATGTAATAACGTTGTTGGAATCTATACATCAAATGACGTAATGTATCTTCGATCGCAACGGAGACAACCTCTTCGTATAATTATATGGGTTAGGTTGCGTATATCTGACATCCAAACCCCAACTTAGTTAGAATATATTGGATAACTTGCGGTAGATTTCTTGTTTGTGTAATAAGTTTTCTATTAATTCCCTTCTTCATCTTTTAATTATAAGTAACATCTAACAATTTAAAAATTAAAATTAGATGTTAATGACATGACGATTAGATTACTAGACTTAATTTTCTATAAAGTGTATATATATGTAGATTTTTTTATGGATATTAAGCGTTCATTTGTGTTAGGTTTTTTAGTTGTACAAGAATCCGACTTGAATTATTAGTCAACTCCGTTCATCGTTTTATAAATATATGATTTCTTAACCATTAGGGTTAAAGGGGAGAAAAAAAATTTGAGACTTGCGTTGTGGGTGTGTCTGCGGACTTGAGGTTTTCTCTGTGTCTCTCTTTTATATCACGAGAATTTATTTCTAGTGGATTGATTGTGTCTTTCTCTGTTGTCCACTTTGGATAGTCTACACAACTTTATTAATGGAGAAAATTTAGCTGGTAATTCAGATTCCATTTATCAGAATCTTCTAGAGGGATTTCATACTAAAACCATGTCCAAGAAGATCAATCATAATGAAAGTGAACGTGATCGTCGTAAGAAGACCAGTAATCTGTATTCTACTCTCAAATCGCTGCTTCCTCTTGAGGATCAATCCGTGAGTTGACTTTTTTCAACCCTTTCATTGTTTTTTTTCAACATTCTTTGAAGTTATGGTGTTTGTATTTGCAGAGAAAACTCAGCATACCTGCTACGGTTTCTCAGGCATTGAAGCACATCCCGGAGCTGCAGAAAGAAGTGGCCGGACTTACGGAGAAGAAGGCACGACTTTTGTCGAAAATATCGATGAAAGAAGAAGAGGGATGCCAGAGCGTGGAGCTTGGGATAAAAGAGACTCAAACATGTACGTTGCCATCCATATCAGTTGCTTGGGTGAGCGAGGGTGAGATTATGATTCAGATTTCAATGGCGAATGTCGAAAAGGTTTCGTTTTCGGAAACCCTAATGCAGCTTGAAAGGGAAGGTATTGTCATTGTGAATGCATCTCGTGTTGAGTCATTGGGGGGAAGGGTTTTCATGAATCTGCATCTGCAGGTACAATGTTCTTTTGACTTGATTGATCCATGTTTTTTCATTGTTAGTTCTTTAAATTTAATTTGTTTCCATGGTTTGTGTTGGGAGTATCCTATATTATTAGGAGCAACGAGTTATAACTATA
>JAOWBN010175076.1:0-18010 GCA_028565015.1 Pinguicula moranensis
TACAAACCTCAAGGAACAAAATGATTTTCATCATCCAGTATACATGAAACTAACAATAGCACAATGCTCTAGGTCACACTGTCACACTAAACTAACATGATGGCCACCGGTCGACGTGATGGGGGCTTATATGTACTCGAGCGTAGCATCCCAACCTTTTCTTTCACCGTCAGAGCCAGCACTTTACACAACTCCTTCGATTCCTGGCATGCCAGGCTTGGTCATCCCTCTCCTACTTTACTGTCTTTATTAAGCAATCAAGGACACATTTCCATTTCTTCATTTAAAACTTCTCGTATTTGCACCTTTTGTCATATGGCTAAAAGCCATCATTTATCTTTTGCAACAAATGATAAAAAGGCATCTCAGCCTCTTAATATGATTCATTGTGAACTTTGGAGTCCATATCCACTATTATCAAAAATGGGATTCCGCTATTATGTTATTTTGGTGGATGATTATTCACGCTTTACATGATTTTACCCTCTTAAACACACATCCGATTTCTTTGATGTGTTTCTTCACTATCATGCATTTGTGGAAAAACAACTCTCTCGACCCGTCAAAATATTTCAAAGTGATTGTGGCACTGAATTCACAAATCATCGCTTTCAAAATCACCTTGCATACCATGGTATTCATCATCGAATATCATGCCCTTATACACCAGCCCAAAATGGTCTTGCAGAAAGAAAACATCGTCATATTACAGAAATGGGCCTCACCCTCCTTTTTCATTCTCATACTCCTCTTACCTACTGGGATGATGCGTTCAGTACAACAGTCTACACTATCAATCGGTTGCCAACACCATTGCTCTTAGGTAAATCCCCATTTACATTGCTCTATGGCTCTTCTCCAAATTATGCTAATTTTCATCCTTTTGGCTGTCGTGTTTTTCCCCGTTTACGTGACTATGCCTCAAATAAGTTATCTCCTAGAAGTCTTGTCTGCATCTTCATGGGTTATAGTACTTCTCATAAAGGATTCAAGTATCTTGATCCTCTCACATCTCGCACTTATATTACTCGTCATGCTCGATTTGACGAAACTTGCTTCCCATTTCATAGCATTACACCACTTCCCAATCTTTCACACATTAACATCTCATTCTTCCTTGATCCATCCTATACTGCTGACTTCACTTCATCTCTCCACCTCCATATAGCCACTCTATTACTCCCTGCACCATATTTCCATCTCAGCCCCCCACTACATCACCTGTCCCGCCTACTAACTCATCTTCATCATCCCTCTCATCCCATTCTTTATCCACCAATCCACCTGTCTCTTCTTCTAACTCATCATCCATCTCCAAAAATCCTTCCATATCTTAGTCCTCAACTCCTTCTCAACTGATGGTCACTCGCTCCAAGGCTGGTATTTTTTAGCCTCGTGTTGTTACAGATATGATACCCACTAAATTTCTTTCAGCTCTTTTAGCCTTTACTGATCCTCGTGGGTTTTGATTAGCCGCCAAAAATCCTACTTGAATTGCCGCTATGGATGAAGAGATTGCTGCTCTTCACAAGAATCAGACATGGGAACTTATTCCTCGCCCTTTAGGTGTTAACAATGTTGGATCTAAATGGGTTTTTTTGCACAAAATATCTCTCCGATGGTTCTGTTGAACGACTTAAAGCTCGGCTTGTCGCCCGTGGTTTCACCCAAATTCCAGGTTTTGACTACTTTGATACTTTTAGTCCTATGGTGAAAGCTACAATGGTTCACACTGTTATCGCCGTTGCTATTTCTCGTGGATAGTCTTTTTGTCAATTAGGTACAAAAAATGCATTCTTGAATGCGTATTTATCTGAAGATGTCTATATGGAACAACCTCCGGGCTACACAAATCCCATGTATCCTGATCATGTTTGTCATCTAAAAAATGCTCTATATTGTCTTAAGCAAGCACCTCGAGCTTGGTTTGATCGTTTCAATGCCTTTCTTGGCACTCTTGGATTTACTTGTATTCAGGATGATACCTCTTTCTTTATTTGTACTAGCAACACAGATATAATTTATCTTCTTGTTGATCCAACCATGTATCGATTTCTTGTTGATGCCTTACAGTAATTAACCATTACTCGCCCTAATCTCACCTATGCAGTAAATTTTGTTAGTCAATATATGCATGCTCCTACTGAACTTCATTTTCAGGAAAAGCGTATTTTGAGATATGTTTGTGGCACTCTTACTATGAGCCTTCACTTCACCGCCTCGTCAGACTTTGGTTCTATTATTTCTTATTCTGATGCTGACTGGGCCAAATGCCCCGACACTCGATGCTCTACTTCTGATTATACTATCTTTCTTGGTTCTAATCTTATTTCCTGGAGTGCTAAGAAGCAACCCACTGTCTCTCGTTCAAGCTATGAGTCTAAATATCGCGCCCTTGACCCTACTGTTGTTTGAAGTTCTCTGGATTTGTCATTTACTCCATGATCTCTGTATTCACTTGACTCATTCTCCTATGCTTCTATGTGACAACAAGATTGCCATATTCTTGAGAACAAATCATGTTGTTCACAAACGCGCAAAATATGTTGAACTTGATTATCACTTTATCCATGAGCAAGTTTGTGCACGTACCCTTACCATGCAATTTATTCCTTCGGAACTACAGATTGCTAATCTATTTACAAAGAGTCTTTCTCAAGAGGTTTTCAAATTCTTCCAATCCAAGCTTCACGTGGTATTTAATCCCTCGCTCCACTTGCGCGGGATGTTGATCATCAGAATGATCACAAGGAGATCACAAAAGATATTCTCAAGGATGCACCAACTAACCTTTCCAAACCTATTTTACGATGGAATCATGACTTATTTATGGTACCATCCAATGAGGATAAATCAACAACAATCATTAAAGCAAATGTCAAAAATCATGGAGACACAGTTCAAGAAAATCAGCATACAAATTTATAGTTACCATTTCTAGATTACTATTGTAAGCTCATATAAAGCAAACATGTATGATGAACAAAGACATGGCAGTTTAATAGAGATATACAATTTTGTTTGTCTTCCTCCATAAGATTAAACTTTGCCCACACTCACATATGCACTAGTTTAAAGCCTTATGTAAAATTTAGAATTATGTGCATTACCTTGCACATTGTGTGGGGATGATGCAGCTGGAGAAGGAGTTCAATGGTCTCACAGTTGCTGCCTACCAGCTGTGTGTATCCATGGTGCATTCAAAACTCACTGAAGCGCAGGCGATGCGTGAGGCAAGAAGGCGAGAGGCTTCTGCGTCAAGCCCTCCACCATCTTCAAGTAAGGCAATCAAGCCTCGAATTCAGTTCAAGCCAACGTAGGAGGAGATTGGCTCGCTCAAAGTGTGCTTGATTGGGGACCTGTGTCGTCCGTCATCTTCTGAACAAGTGGCTATGGCGTTGCATGGTATGGGATACAAAGAGTTTACAGTAGCTCCATTAAAGGGAGGTGAGTGGTTGATACGCCTCCAATTTGAACAAGCGAAGGCCTTGGCAGGGGATAGCCCGTGAGATCTGGTGCTAAAGTTGTGAGCAGTTCGAGACAGCAGGCAAGGACTGAAAAACGAAGAGATTTCGCTAACACCGCCGAATCCAATCCTGAACTCTAGATTCAATTGGAAAAGCGCGAATCATATGCATAAATTATGGTAGATTTTGCAAAATCAATAGCTAAGATTTTGGGCCTGGGCCTGGAAATGGGCCATAATTTGGACGTGATTGAAACCCTCTGGGATTAGATTCAGTTGGGCTGGATTCAGGAAAATTGGGACTGGGCCTCCCAATAGGAGGGTGCTATTAACCGAAGTCAGGGCCCAATTTTCAGGTGAGTTCTCCACAATTGTATAGGAAATTCATGATATTGTCGAGAAAACAAGGAAACTTAATGTAACTCTTGAAAGTCAGCCCACAAATCTAAGTCTCCCTGATCCAATAATTTTGGAAATAGTGTGGGTTCCACTGCTTAAAATCAGGAATACCAGATAGGATGCCCAACGGTATCCAACATGTCGATTTGTGAGATACTCATATAGACTCGGCTTGGGGTACTACCCGATTTTGTATATAATCATTCTGGGCTATTTTGGTCTTTTATTATAATGCCAAAAATTTAATTATAAAAAAAAAATTGAAGTCGTGATTATTCATTGTAATTCAAAATTATTCTATTTTAGATAAGTAAAATTTATTATTAAAAAATAATAGTTGTCATGACTCTTCCAGCTTCATTTACATTGAATATTGGGTCGCAATTGAAACGGTCTCTTTGCATAATTACAAGGGTAAGGTCGCATACATCTGACACCCCAGACCCAAACTTAGTTGGGAATGTAATGGGTACGTTGTGCATTGTGCATAGGAAATGTCCAAGGAAAACCCTCAAAACCTTCTCCGAGAACTCATCGGAGAAGATGAGTCCAAATCCTTGCAAGTGTTCATCCATTACAACATCAGATTCAATTTCCACACACTTTGTTGGTTCACGAAGCCAATTGCCCATACCCATTCCAGTTCGAGTGCGAACATGTAGTTTTGCCCAATTTTGGGTCTGGAGTAGGATTCGTCTCTAGTTCACCAAATCTTAGTCTGTTGCTGCGTAACCCTTGTTGGAATAAATCGATAATTATGGTATAATTGTTGATTGACATGGACCAACTCCTAATTTATCCATTTTCTAATTTTAAGAAATTCATGAGAGAGTGGGAAATTGCTTCTCCCTCCCCTATTTAAGGGTTACTCGGCCGTCTTGAGAAAGCATAGAAGAATTCACAACTCTCATGCATTGAAAACCACCAAAATACATATTTTCTCTGGTTGTTACCTCACCACTTTCAAGGAAGGGATTTAAGTTGTGGAATTATATGGGGAATCTGCTAGCCTCACATTGATTGTGTTCATAGCATATTCAACCGAAGAATACAGTTATATTACGTTTCCGCACCAAAAAATGTAACGGCTCTATTTCAATCTACAGTGGTAACAAAGTCAAATCCATTCTTGATTATGCTCGACTGATTTTGTTTGTCTACTTTAAATTCAAATTTTCTAAATTACATGATTATTTGTTAATCTAAATTTAAATTTGATTTTTTTTCAATTTTACCCCAATACCACGTTTGGTCGTCGTCGGTCGCTTCACCAACGGAGAAATCAACGACATCACAACGAAGCATGTTTCTTGTAGAACAAAAGTCCCAGCGTTCCGAAGATTATTTGTCACCAGATTTCAGCTAATTTCGCTGAAGAACGTTTGGTGCCAACCCTAGCGTCGCCACGGCTTGCCCGGAAAATTCGTGTTGATTCTGAAGACAGATTTTGAAATTGGAGATACCTAAGTGAAGTTTGTTCAGTGGGGAACAAAGCCCAATGGGTCCCATTGTCCATTTTGTGTCAAAAAGTGTCTGATTTGGCCGCCAAAGTTTCTGCAAGTGCACGCGGAAATAGGCGCTATTTTACTTTTTGTTTTTTTTTTCTTCTGGTTTCAGCAAAAAATAGTGTTTTCGACAAGATCTGAAGAGGTAAAACGATTCTGTTTGTTTTTTTTGTGATTTTTCTGGCCATGTTTTTGTTCCGAATGTTTATTAACTATGTGTTAATATTTTATTGTTACCTTAATATCAATAATTTAATTGTGTGCTAATAATACAGTTAATAATAATTCATAATTATGTTAATATTTGTTATTATTCTTAAATTTTCAATTAACTATAATATATGTTGACAAAATTTCTGAATCTTTTTGTTAACTATGTGTTAACAATTCCTTGAAGATGATTATACGTTAATTATTCTATTTTAGAATTTTCTAGTTATTATAGACATTATATATTTAACTATGTGTTAATTATTATTTAGTTATTTACCATGTATTAATCAAAATAATATTTTAGTAATTTCAATTTAATTACTGTGTTAATAATTTCTTGGTATTAATTATGTGTTAATTTTTTTTTTTCAAAATTTTTATTTATTCTTAATATTTAACTATGTACTAAAATTACGTAAATGAGTTTCACGAACATAAGTATGTCTTATATTTATTATTATGTATTAATTAGAATAAAAATTTAGCTTCTTTCATTAACTATGTGTTAATAAATTTAATATGCTAAATATGTATTTTATTTTGCAGTTTATCGGTAATTATATGTTAGTTACAATGTCAAAAGAACATCCGCAACAACCGTACTAGTGAGTGGCTTTCTAAGTTTAATTTTTAAACGAGACCTTTGTGACTCCACCAGATATGTTGGCTATCACGTGAAACAATGAGCACTTTCTAGGAGGTTGGTTTTTAAATTGGGCCGTTATGATCCCACTGGCTACTTGGTTGATGACTGAATCATTTTAGGATTCTTAAGTTGAATATTTTAACTATATGTTGAATTAAATTGTTACCTATTAACAAATTAATTATGCTAATTAGTTTAGCAATATTTTTTTTTGTGAAATCATTTTCATTTCATGATGATTAAATTTTCTTAAAATATTTTGATTATATTGCATGTGATGATTATGAGCCTAACAAAATTTTTGAACGTCTTATATGATCAGAGTTTCTTTTTTGGGAAATTTTAATTTAATTTATGCCTAATGTCCTTCAATTTTTTTTTAAATATACTTATAGATATGGCACCCACTAGTATGATTAATGAGCTCTCTTCCAATGATAAGTTCAATGGAATGAACTATTACATCTAGCACATGAAGATTTAGTATCTCCTGAATGAGAAAAATGTCTTGACGCACATTACCACTAACATGGTTGAACCCGCAAAACCAAGCAATGTGAAAAATCCGGAATATAAGTGGCAATAGGCCGCTTACGATGAATGATTCAAGAAGGATCTTTCTGCACGTTATACTATGTTATATTACATGCATAACAGCCTGATTGGACAATTCCACAATTGAGGAAAATGTGAGATAGCCTTGAGGAAACGTTCGGGCAGACACCAACTACAAGGCTTTGTACTTTGCATCTGAACTAGTTACAATACAAGATCGATTAGAGTCAATCTGTGCTCGAACACATTCGCCCCATGACTGCAATGCTGCGTGACCTTAAGGTTGGAGGAATTGAGATCTTTAAGTATGAACAGGTTAATAATGTAATTCGTTAATTACCTAATGACAAAGAGGATAGTCGTTGGACTCCATTTAAGACTTTGATGTCCCATAATGTGAGTATTGAGACATTTTCAAACATAGCTAAGCATGTGGAACTGGAGGATGAACGCTTGAGAGCTTCAAGACACTGTGTTAAAGTTTTTTCTACTCAAAGGAAAATCCCTAGGAGGAATAAAAACTATGGAAAGATAGCTAATAAACCTCAACACCCTCTTTCTCGAAATTTTGTTCCAAAAAGAAAAAAATACTAAGCAATCAAAGGCTTAGGGACCCAAGGATATGGCATGTTTGAAGTGCTATAACTGTGGAAATAAGGAACATTACGCTCGAAATTGTTCCGAGCCAAAGAAGGTATCATATTTTCCCACATCTTTCAAAGTATGCATTTGCTCTTATGTATTAGTTGTTAATTCCTTTCCTAAATGGATTGTTGATTTAGGAGCAAGCCAACATGTAGTTAATGACGAAGCTGGGCTTGTTGAGTTCCATTACTGTGGCTAGGGATAATGGAGCATTATTATGGGGAACAGTAGTGAAGAAGATGTTATTGGGATTGACACCTACAAGCTCCACATGGTGGAAACACACTACTATTGTATAAAACTATTTATGTACCAGGAGTATGATGTTGCTTAATTTCTGTTGTTTCCTTATTGCAACTTGGTTTTTCATTTAATTTTAGCCTTGGTGGATTAAAACTTGACTATGGTGACGATGTGTTTGGTTACGGTTCTAATAAACATGAATTTTGCGTTCTTGACTTAGATGACATTTATAATAATAATAGTTCATCGCTTTGCTTTAGTTTCAAATGCTGATAACCTTTCTGAATCTGTTAAATGGCATGCTAGACTTGGCCATATCTGTCAAAACAGGTTAAATAGACTAGCTAAAAAATGTCTATTAAACCAAGTCACTATGGCTAAGTTTCCTGTATGTGTGCCTTGCTTAGCTAGCAAGGCTAGCGGAAAGCCTTATTGTAAGGCTTATAGAGCATCAAATCCTTTGGATTTAATCCATTATGTGTGAGATCATGAATATGAAAGCACATCACGGGGCTTCATATTTAATCACTTTTGTAGATGACTACTCGCGTTTTGGACACGTGTATTTATTATCTCACTTTTATGAAGCGCTTGATATGTTCAAAGGCAATATACGGAAACAAAAAATCAATTTGATCGAAAAGTTAAGACTTTTTGTACCAATCGTGGTCGTGAATACCTTTTTGATATGTTCAAATGGTATTGTGATGAGAAGGGCATAATGACACAACTTACAATTTCTCATACTCCACAACAAAATGGTATTGCTAAACAAAGGAATTGCACCTTGCTCGACATGGTTAGGTTGATGATGGCGCAACCGATTCTTCTCGATAGAGTATCGAACAAGAGTGGAAGGAAACCCACTTTGAACAACTTACCACCATGGGATTTGGTGGGCTATGTGCACAACCCAACCCACAAGCATGGGAATCTTGCTCCAAGAGCAACCAAGTGGATGTTCACCAGATACCTTGAATATTCAAAAGGATATGTAATGTTTGGAGAACACCCAATGAAAGAATGACTGAAATACATAGCCAAAATGTTGAATTTTTAGATGATCAGTTTCCAATTATCGGTGAAATAAAATAGGACGTTGAGTAGTATAATTTACAACAAGGCTTACCACTATCTCTAGGCAATGAGGTGAGTTTTTTCCGCCAATTCACATAAGATAGTGCAGTCCCATCAGATTACAGTGGTATGCTTATATTTGATTCATTGAACCTCTCCTTAAAATGCATTTTAAATGCCTCCTTAACTTTTTGGACTCCTTGGATTCATCTTCCTTGATGCCACCCTTCCGCTATACAATCCCGTATTCTGTTTCTATTCAGCCATGTGTGATAGAATCTAGTATTCACATCGCATTGTTACATCCAAATTATCCTAGATTTCTTAAAAAACATACTTTTCTATTGCGCTGCTATAGCATGTATATTTATTCATGTTTTTGAAGCAAGAGATGATTCTTCTTGGGATAATCTGCTTTCCTATGCTCTGACTTGTGAATCTCCCATCATGCTTTTCAGTATACCCTCAACCTCCCTTACTAATTTTTGCTCTACGGCAACTGTAGAAATTATACAAGCTAAAACTTCTCTTTATGTAGTCAATAACACTGGAAAATCTCATATTTTGTTCCTCTACCAACCAAGAATATCAAAATTTCACTCAAATTATTCATCATCATTATATTTCTGAGAAATTTCAAAGGAACTTGTTAGATAAGAATCAAGTTCAATGAATGTAGAGCTTGATGAAGACCTAGTCCATTTAGATATTTGTTTCATTACATTCTCCATTCTTCATAGTATTGCTTCACTAGAACCACGACCACTACCGCTAGAACTTTGAACAGTAATACCTAAACGTTCTTTGATATTCTGAATAGAAGTCATCTAATAACCTGATTGTTTCCCTAGTTATAGTTCTATAATTGACAAGGGTTCTATTATCTTCATCGACAAATTTACCATAATAATCTTCTAAAGATTTTTTGAAATCTTCTAATTTAATTCGTGGGTTTAAATAAGTGGCAATAAAATTAAGTTGGGGTATATTAAGAAGATATTGACACCATTTTTCTTTAATAACATCTAAAAAAACACTTAAATTAGTTTATTTTTCAAAACATATAAACATTTTGCCTACACTAACACAAAATGGAACAATAAGGTGTGTAGTGGATTTATATACATATGATAATATTTTTGCGTAATTATTAAAATACTTTAATAATTCTAAAAGTTTTCCGCACTCATCCCATTGGGTTTTATCTAAAAATATACTTTTGAATTTATTATTAACAAAACTAGACAATAAATTTTTATAAAGAACAGTTGATTGAAGTAGACCATAAGTATAATTTCAACGGGTTGGACATCAGTAAAAAATTTGGTGGGCTTAACATTATTATTTTCATGAAATTTAAACCAATATTTCATTACCTTTGGTTTGCATGACAAAAATTTGATATTCTTTTTAATAAGATTAATGTTTAAATCAATACATTTTAAAGCATATTGTACATATAAATGAATAATATGACAAATACAAGTACTATGAAAAAAACTGACCACAAAAAGACGAATCACGTAATGCTTTTAAAATCATCAGTGCATGCATAATTAAGAAAGGCATTATTGAAAGAAATGCTATGTACACTATGTTGTAAATTATGTTTTTTTAATATACATGTTGCATATATTTTGTGCATTATGTGATTCATCAAACATCCTATATGCAAGTATCCTTTTATGTATATTCCATTTATTATCCATTGAATGACAACTTATTCTTATATAACAGTGAGTTTGAAAATGATTGGACCATAAAGAAACTTTTTGTTCCATATTTAAAAAACTTTACATAAAATCTTTTTTTTTCATAAAAACTTTACCAATATATTTGTTGTGTGTACTACATTGAATTCTAGTAAATACAGGATTTAAACATGTACATAAATAATTTCCAAGATTTAAGCTTTCGGTAAATCTAAAAGAAGCCCTTCTGAACAAGTTAAATCAACTAAACCTTCACTCTTCTTAGTAGGATTAAATAAAAAATTACCAGAAGAAGACGTATTTCCACCAGCGCTAGAACCCTAACTACTTGAGATTTGGGTTTGAGTAGGATTGGTTCCAATCTCTACCGGATCTGTAATGTTGACATATCAAGTACATGCTCCATAACCTCCATCCTATAAAGAAATATTAATGAAAAAAATTAAAAATAACATCATAGCTTAAACAATTTGAAAAATTCTACTGAAAATTTTTGTACCTATTTGGAATGCAATTTTTCTTTCACATAACTGACACACCACCAAAAAGTAGTTGGAACCTCCTTCCATATTTAGAATTTTGTTGAAAAACTTAGTAAATATCATAGAATTGTTCATTCTCTCTTTGTCCTGTTCTTGATTTTGAGATACTGTGGGATGACGTGGTGGTTTGCATCAACAACCACGATAAGGTGTTGAATTTGAATTTGGAAAAACTTCTACCTTACTCAGTGGTATTTCTTGCGATTCTTCAAAATTAAAACAATGTTCATTGAATTCATCAATACCGAAAAAAATGTTGTCGAAATCATCATGAGGTTATTGTGATAAAGAAGAAGGAATAATTTTTTTTGACATTTTTATGTAGAGTATCGAAATGGAGATAAAAATTGCAATATGTAGCTAAATAAATTTTTCAAGAATTCAAGATTGAATAGAGAAGAATATATGAATAAGAAGAGAAATTGGTGTAAATGAAATGGAGGTGGGTGTATGGTATGGTAGAAGTGAGATTTGTTTTTTAAATTTCGACCATTGAAACCATCGGTCCCAATGGTTAGATGTTCAATTTTTTTAAATACAACCGCCGATTTTTTATGGTTATTCCCCCATTTTTTTAACTTTCGGTGAACCAAAACGTGGCCGCCGATTAACCTGGATCGGCAATCCTATTCCGGTCCATTTTGCCAGTTTGTTGGTTTGCCAATTTATTTTGAATAGCTCGTGGTGTAACCAAAAAGCAGATGAAAATAATTTGTTTTGTGCTCCTCCAGTGAGTAACTTGGTTTGATTGTTGTCGGAAAATTGACTGCTTACAAACACGTTCGCTTCAAATCCCAACTTCAAGTTGGGAACCTTTCACGATGGCAAAACCAACAGGACTGAACAATAAAGTTAGGATTACAACATGGCAACTTTCACATGGCAAAACCAACATTACTGAACTTGATGAACTTTTGGGACGAAACCTGAGAATAAAAGCAAGAATTACATAATAACTGTAAATTCGTTATTGAAATCACAATTTCTAAAGATTACACATATAAGGTATAATAAGAATGCTCTTCGTATGCTTCTTTTTTGTAGGCTCTTCCACAGCTCCTTCATTGTCGTGAGAAAACCTCTTTGCTGGATTGTCCCACTGGAGATACCTTTTAATACCGCGCGGGTGCGCTTGGCGGTAGGGTATCCCGGGCAACGTTATTAGTCCTGGTTGGAGGTCTATTTGAGATCTAGAACTATGCTGAGCAACTCTATTATGGGAGATGAGGTTGCTGCTCTGTTGCCAGAAATTGATGAAGCGGCGACGGAAATAGAGCGGACTCCTGTCACCAAATCAAAGAAAAATCTGCAAGGAGAACGGAAAAACAAGAATCCTTATAGCCGCCCTCTGCCTAATTTTTTCAGGAAGTTACGAGATAACTCTTCTTCTTTTGTATTCTACAAACTTCCCGATGTCGTGGCAAAGGGATGAAATGTGGGATGTGTTTTTTGCTTATTGTCATGTAACTAATGTCCACATTCCTAAAAAAAAGAAAGCTCGAGTGGATGCTTTGGATTCGTAAGATTTGCTAAGAATTCGGTAAGCTCTACGATTCTAGAGCGACTCAACAGGATCTGGATTGGCACTTTCTAGCTAAGGGTAAGGAAAGCTACAGACAAATCAAAAGCAGATGGGTTAAAGCTTCACAAGTTCTAGTGAGTAAGGAGACAAAAATGGGGGAGAAGATGATGGTTCAGAGACCCTTACTGTTTAAAATAGATCCAAAAGTAGCCAATCAGCTTTCAATGGGTCTGATAGGAATGTCATCTCCGCGTTTAGATTTGGATAGTATGAAGGCTATAATTGAGGATGACAAGACCGATGTTGGTTCAGTTAAAGGGTACCCCTCTTCATTGTTGGGGTGAAGAATTCTTCAAAGCGGTTGCAGGTAAATTGGGTTCTTTAATATCAATTGATGATAAAACCTCTTTGTAACTGGAAATGCAGTACGCTAGATTGCAAATTTTGACAACAGATATACATCCTATTAATCAATCTATCGAGGTCATTGCGGATGAAGTCAAATTCAGTATTCACGTATTTGAAGAAAGGAACTCCAGTCCCTTGGCAAGGAAAATTGGGTTACAAATATATCTGTGCTAAGCTCCCAACATACATGGAAACCTCGAGAGGAAGACTGACCAGCATTAGGTGTTCATACTAAGCAAAGGAAAGTACGGGAATTAACTGATGCGCTCCTAAATCCTCAGCGATTAATTTGAGGTGAGAGTAGCACATCTCCTCACGCTGGGACAAGTTCAATGGAGGCCTCCGGTAAGTCTTTGCCGTTACCAAACTATGAGAAAGATATCGTAGTCACTGGTGAGATCTCCCTTAATGCTATTGCGAGAAACAAACAAGAGATAATATGTGGAAAACCAGATAATTGTGCAGTGTCTACACAAAATGGGAAAAATCAGGTCAACGATGATAAAGATGTTACATGGAGTGTAATCGAGGTGGCAAGTCAACAGACGGGAAATGTTGTTGAGGTTTTGAGCGGGAAGCTAGACGAGGTTTTTTCTGAAGATCTGGATCGATCTATGGGCTTGCTAGCCCAACAGATGGAGGGCCCAGAAACAAAATATCTTAATATGAGTGTTGACACACTGACCAAGACTCCACCTCAGCACATTCGGAATGTGATAAAATCGGTCATTGTTCCATTTATTTCTTCCCAAAAATCCAATCCATTCGATATTATGCCCATTCTAAACTTGTCACCAAATTCATTTGCGGCTCTAGCATATGAGAACTACATGAGGGGGCTACCTCATTATGTTGATAATGTCCTGGAGTTAGATACAGTCAAGATTTTTTTTGATAAGCCGAATTTATATTTAAGATAAAATGCATTTACAGAGAATTGAAAAAAGAAAGAAAGAAAGATAGAATGAAAAATACAAAGTACATCTGTCATCGTCAGGGAAGAAAATCTTCGACCGTTGTCCCCAGAAGATACTTTGGCTTTAGCTGAGAAATTTGGTGTTTCACCCAACATTCCTAAATCTTATCTGGTATATCGCTGGGAAAGACTCAACGAAAGAGACATTCTGGAGTTAAATTGGATGAAGAAGTTAGCATCTAGCAAAAGTTAGTCAAAAGAATGAGGCTAATTACATATAATATACGAGGTCTTTGGACAGCTCACAAGCGTAGAGAAATACAAAATTTGGTACAAGAATTAAAGATTGAGATAATCTGTGTTCAAGAAACCAAGTTATTAAAGATTGACAAACAAATTGCACGAGCACAGTGTCTTAACGCGGATTTTGAATTCATACATAGCGATGCAATTGAAGCGCTGGCGGACAATTAATTATGAGGTAAAGTGGAGTCCTAAATGTAATGAGTTCATGGAGCGATCCAGGTATGCTCGGTATTGAAGGGTTTTGGGGAGATGGTGGAGTTAGAGTGAAAATTTTGAACATCTATTCTCCTAGCCGGCATACTGCGAAAAGAAATCAGTGGAGGCAAGTTGAATCTATGTTGGCAGAAGATGACACTGCATGTTGGTGTATTGGGGGGACTTCAACGTGATATGCAGTAGGGATGAAAGAAGAAGTAATACAATGCCTCCCTCGGCTGAGATGGAGGGGTTTAACAACTTCATCATCATTGCGGGCTTGAATTATCTACCTCTACAAAAGTATCGACATACTTTTATCTCGCGCGGAGGGGCTTGTTGTAGTAGGCTTGATCGTTATTTATTATCGGTGAGTTGGCTACAGAAGTGGCTTGATTTGATACAAACAGAATTAGATATTGGTGCTTCTGATCATCGTCCTACACTCATCAAAACTGATGGATTAGATTGGGGTCCAAAAATCGCGGATCATGAGACTTAAGCTTCGTGACTGGAATAATAATTCTTTTGGTTAGATTGAAAATCAGATAGAGAAGATGAAGGAAAAGCTGAGGGTGATTAATGAAACTTCTGAGCAAAGAGAATTATCGGCTGATGAAGTAGCACAGAGAAAGGATGTATGGCTGAATCTATAGCATTACCTGCAGAATCAAGAATCTTTACTGCTACGAAAGTCCAGAATCTCGTGGATTAAAGAAGGAGATGGAAACACCAAGTTTTTCCATGCGCGGCTGCTTAGTAATCGAAAGAAGAACTATAATGGAGGGATGTATATAATTGGTGCTTGGATAGAAGGGGTTCAGCAAGTGAAAGCAGGGATAACAAGGCATTTTGCAGAACATTATCCTACAGAGGTTTGGGACAGGCCGATGATCAACCTGCAGCCATCTGTCTGCGTATCAAATAGAGACAATGCTTTTCTGACAGAGGAATTTTCTGAGGCCGAGATAAAAGAATCTGTGTGGAGTTGTGCTGCCAATAAGAGCTCGAGCTCGGACGAATTTAATTTCTTTTTCATACAGATGTATTGGGATATTTTAAAAACTGATTTTGTTAACTTTATTCAAGAATTCCAAAGAACAAGCAAGCTTACTAAGGGTTTGACAGCTACGTTCATCACACTAGCTCCAAAGATTTCCAGCCCTTCAGGTTAGATCATTATAGGCATCATTGGTGGGTTGTGCCTATAAGGTTCTATCTAAACTATTGGCTAATAGATTCAAAAAGGTACTGCCAAATATTATAGCAGAAAATCAGACATATATTGGACAGTGTACTTGTAGCCAATGAAGTGATCCATGAGGTCAAAAAGGTAAAGAGTAAAGCAATGTTGTTGAAAGTCGATTTTGCTAAAGCTTTCGACACAATCGACTGGAATTACCTATTAACAACTCTAAGGGCCTGTTTTATACTCATAGTTAATTTCTCATTTTACTTTTCCTTTCGCTTTTCCTTTCGCTTTTCCTTTTGATTCTCCTTCCCCTTTTAATTTGTAATTTTTTAGTGTTTGGTAAAACTCTGAAAAAATTAAAAAAGTTATGAAAAAAGTATTTGCAATCAAATTTTTTAAGATGATTAAATAGTGTTTGTAGTTAAATTTAGTACAATAACTTTGATTTATTTACAAATTGCCATTAGAAATAGAAGTGAAAAAAAGTAACATCCTATCTACTTCTGAAAAAAGGAGAATTTGACTGAAAAAGGAGAAGTAGAAGTTTTAAAACACTGATTTTGAAATAATCTTAAAAAAAAGGAGAATGAGAAAATTAATTTTAAAAATAAGTGGTACAAAACATGCCCTAAGTCGATTAGGATTCTATCATCAGTAGATAAGTTGGATGAATGAATGCATCACTACTCCGTTTGCATCTTTGGTGATCAATGGTTTGAGTGCGAGTGAGTTTAAGATGAGATGCGGGTTATGTCAAGGAGATCCCCTTTCACCGTTCTTATTTTTGCTAGCAGTAGAGGGGCTTCATCATTTAATTACAAAGGCTGGTGAGATCGGACTATGGACAGGGGTTAAGGTAGGTTGTATGAGGATCAACCATCTACAATATGCCGATGATACGCTATTTTTCACCAAGGAGTCAGAGCAAAAATTAAGAGTAATGAAGGGTGTGCTGCGAGTGTTTGAGTTGATATCTGGCTTGAAAATAAATTTTGCTAAAAGTAGCTTATATGGCATAAATATAAAAGCTGCAGTCATGAAGCAGTTTGCTAATATGATGCTCTGCAAAACCAAAGAACTACCTTTCATATATATAGGGCTGTCAGTTGGCGAAATCCTCGAAGATTGAAAATGTGGGATGGGATGATTGAGATTATTCAAAAAGGAATTCACAAATGGAGCTACAAGCTATTAAATTTGGCAGGTAAGGTGACATTAGTGAAATCTGTGCTTAGCAGTCTTCCTATATATTACCTTTCCTTATTCAAGGCTCCTGAACAAGTGTATAAAAAGGTAGAAACTCTTATCAGAAAGTTCCTCTGGCAGCGTAACAATATAGCAAGTCCAGTACATTGGATATCTTGGAATGATCTATGTAAATAAGTGAAGGATGGTGGCCTGGGAATCAAGCATTTGAAACTGATGAATTTTGCTTTAGTTGGGAAATGGTTGTGGAGATTGAGAACTAATCCAAAGAATTTGTGGCATGCTGCTATCCACTCGAAATATTATAAGGATAGAGACTTCTTGGTAGACTGGAAACTTCTAACCTCTCCGGATGATGTTTCTAATTTATAGAAGGATATATGGGGGCTCACAAATTTTGCTAAGTGGTTGGAGTTTAATATTCGGTTAAAACTGGGTACATGTGATAAAGCTATGTTCTGGAGTTTCAACTGGTCTGGTGAAGGTTTGTTGGTTGTGCGTTTTTCGAAACTATACAAGTTGAGCACTCAAAAGTTTCTTATAGTTGCTGAAATTTATAATGGTCAGTAGAGGTTATCAACTTGGAGCTTAAAATTCCGCAGACTTCTGTGAGTACATGAAGAAGCATTATTAGATGATCTGATAGCTTTGCTGGTTAACCATACTATCAGCAAAAACCATGCTGATAAATAGATGTGGACAACAGATAAATCTGTGAGCTATACAGTTACTTCAGTATATGAGATCCAAATGGAGGAACAAAGACATTTGCTTCCTATAATACGAATCCTAGCAAAGTTTGGGGCAAAACTCCTCCGAAAAAAGTGCAGATGTTTTCTTGGAAATTACTCCGGGATTGAGTCCAAACTATGGATAATCTAGTGAAGAGCCAGATATAGATTCCCTCGGAAATGTTGTACTGTGTTCATTGTGGACAGGTATTGGAAACTGCTAATCGGTTATTCATTATATGTTACACGGCACGCTCACTATGGCATGAAATATATACTTGGTTTGGATTGTCATATGAGGAAACAAGAGACTTACAAGTACATTTTCAGAAGCATATTGAAAAATTAAGAAGCAGGATTGGTGAAGACATCTAGAAAGCTATATGGGAGGCTTTGTTTGGACACTTTGGTTTGATCGTAATGCTATCTGGTTTGATAAAGAATCTATTTATAATTCTTCCCTGGATTGGATAAAATTGAATTCTTGGCAATGGATTTGTGCTTACAAACTATATTTCAGAGGCACGACGG
>JAOWBN010175087.1:0-30399 GCA_028565015.1 Pinguicula moranensis
TCGATTTTCCGGCGATTCTTCCGCCTCCGGCGAGATTCAGGTTAGTACAGCTATCCTTAACATTCTAGGACATGTTTAAACACGGTTTTTGGCTCGATTTCATGTGGTTCCGGATTTGAACGTTTCCGAAAATTTTAGAAATCGGAGCTATTGATCCTACACAAGGATATGTAGGAAGGACTCTCCACAACATACACCAGTGGGAGTGATTATCTTTAACCTTACGGTCAAGGCTAATCGGCAAGAACAGAGCCAATGGACATTGGAACAACTTTATAGCTAATTCCAACGGATCTGGAGGGAGATCGACCATAGGCAACCCGACCCTATGACATCCACTGACATTACGACCTTCAACCGACTACACAAGGAAACACGATTGTTCTACTTTCTGGCCGCGATCAATGACGGCCATATTGTAGTAAAAAGGGATCTTCTTAAAGAAGACCCCCTCCTCAGTCAAAGCAGCATATGCTGCACTCCGTAGAGAAACTGCTCGCCTGGATATTTTGAATTTGGCAAGAAACGACAGTGGTGACTTTTCATAGGGGTTGGAAGGCGGTTTCTCTCAAGATCTCGGTCAGACCAAGCCAAGAACTTGGCGAAAGCATCACCCGAGTCTTTGACGGAGACAAACAGAAACTGGTTTGTCAAGAATGCGGGCGAACGGGACATGCAACAGAGGCCTGCTATAGGCGAGTGGGCTACTCAGACAGACTACAATGTCAAGAATGTGGGAAGAACAGGCACTCTATGGAGAAATGTTACAAACGAGTTGGATATCCCGACAAATGGCAAGACAACCGAGAAAAGATGCAAAGGCGACACTATGGCCACGACAGTTGGAGACCTAGTCAGCACTGATGATAATAGCAGCGACTGGCTTGGTTTCGGCGCCATAGTAGCGGTGACCGGAAAGGACGAAAGAGAGCTTTGGAGGAGGTATGAAAAATAATAAACATGTGCCTCACTGTATTACAGGAAATGCACGGCGAAGGTAGATACAAAGAAGTCGAGGAGGCGATGGTAACTTGTCCTGGGACTCAAAATAATGCAATAGTCATGGCGTCAGAGGGATCGACAGTCGAGAACCCGCACAATAGTCGAGACTTCTCGATTCTCGGGACTCAACAACATATTCTTGGGACTTTGCAGTTTGGGACCTCAACTCAACGACCTCTCAAATACATCCCTAGCATAATGTCTATTTTTGAAAAACACCCAGCATCTCTCCTAAACCCGATAATGAGCCCCCGATTCTTGAAAATTGCCAAACAACCCCTCAAACTCCTATAAAACTCCAAATACATCCCAGCAGAATGCCATTTCACAACCCGAGACCCAGCTCTTTCCGAAAATTAAAACCCCCCCTCAACTTCACAAAACCCAAAATCCAGCCAGGAAATAGCCAATCCTTAATTTTTTGCACCCGGTTGTTTTGGCTGGACTCCTCGACAACCTATTCCACTCATGAGCATAGATCCGTCATGCCTACTAGATGGTTATTTGACTATGTGGAGGAGGTGGCTCGATAGGGGTCCACAATATTGGCTCACGGGACGATTGACCGGTAAGTTTGGCTATGACACCGACGTTTGGGGCACCCATCACATGGTTATCTAAAACTCTTGTTTCCCAATTTCTTTAAATAACAACCATATTTATCATGTGATACTTGCTGCCTAGCTAAAAGTCATAGACAGACCTTTCATTCCAATAATACTCAAACTCAGGAGATTTTCTCTTTGGTTCACTCTGGTCTTAGTAGCTTTCGATATTTTCTCTTATTTATTGATGACTGCACTAGGATGACTTGGATATATTTCTTGAAAAATAAATCTGAAGTGTTACAAACATTTGTTGACTTCTACGCTCTAGTTGAAACCCAATTTAACAAAAAAATTAGGGTTCTTTGATATGATAATGGAGGGGGGAGGGGTGGAGGGAATTTGTCAATTACTCCATGAAACATTTTTTTTTCCAGCAGAGGGGGCTTATTCACCAAACTACCTGATCTCATACACCTGAACAATATGGGGGTAGCCGAAAGGAAAAATCGTATTATCCTAGAGATAACTCGGGCCATTATGATTGAGTCACATATTTCTGCAAACCTCTGGCCCGAAGCAGTAGACACTGCAGCTTACCTCATTAATCGTCTTCCCACAAAGATTCTTAATCTCCCCACACCCCTACAAGTCCTTGCAACACATACCCAACAACCATCCGCCTTATCTCTACCACTCAAAGTATTTGGCTGCTCAATTTTTGTTCATATTCCCCGAGTAGATCGAAACAAACTTGAAGATGTGCCATTAGATATGTTTTTTTGGGGTACGAGAATCACAAAAGGGTTATTGTTGCTTCGACTCCATAAAAAATTAAGTCCATACCACCATGAATTGTAACTTCCAGGAAACAGACTATTACTATCACACCCAATCCATCCGTCAGGGGGAGAATCGGGGACAGGATCCTCTGGATTGGTTGTTCAGGCCACCCATCTTGTCTAAGACCACCACACCAGAAGCAACTATTGAGCCTACCTCTGACCACATAGATCAGGACTTCGTACCAGAAGACCGCTCACCCCCATCGTTTAGAGATCGTAAGGTAACATCCTTCTCCCAGGAGCTTACGTGCACTGATACTTCCACTACAGTTTACTCTGACGTTGAAACTATAGCTTCAGACATAGGAAATGAGTCACAGGGAAGATATACATGGCCTCTCAGAAGTACTCGAGGCATCCCTCCAAAACGATATGTACTTGAATATGAACCAAAGAACTCCTAGTATCCAGTAGCCAACCTAGTCAGGGAGAGACAACCAGAACATCTGGATGTCATGATTCCAAGAACAGTACAGGAGGCTCAAGATAAAAAAGAATGATAGGAAGCAATGAAGGTATAAATGGATGCATTGAAAAAATGATACTTGGGAGAAGTGCGAATTGCCAGCTGGCAAATGACCCGTTGGATGTAAGTGAGTCTTCACTGTAAAACATAAAACTGATGGGTCAATCGAGAGACACAAAGCAAGACTTGTAGACAAAGGATATACTCAAACCTACAGAATTGACTACTCCAAAACTGTCTCCGATAGAAAAGATTGATACCATATGAGTACTATTCTCAGTGGCAGCAAATCTAGACTAGCCACTTTATTAGTTTGACGTAAAGAATGCAATCTCAAAGAAGAAGTGTATATGTCAGCACCACCAGGCTTCTCCGAGACATTCCACAAAAATGAGGTACGCAGGTTGAAAAAGGCACTCTATGATCTCAAACAGTCACTCTAGGTATGGTTTGGACGCTTCACCATGGTTATGAATAAATATGGATATAGGCTGAGTAATTCTGATCATACCCTATTCCTAAAAAAGAATGGGAAACTGATAACCTACTTAATCATCTATGTTGACGATATGATTATTTCTGGGAGCAGCACGATCGAAATTTCAGAACTTCGACGAAAACCTGTTCAGAGAATTTGAGATGAAAGATCTAGAAGAGCTAAAGTACTTTGATCAAGAAATGAAATCTTTATACCACAAAAAAATATATGTTAGACCTACTAGCAGAAACAAGAATCATGGACTGCAAACCATCCGATGCACCATCAATTATGAATCACAAATTACAGATGATCACAGGAGCAGCCCCGACTGACAAAGAAAGATACCAACGCCTAGTTGGAAAATTAATATATTTGTCTCACACTCGCCCTGATATAGCCTGTGCATTAGGAGTAATCAGTCAATTCACGCACAATCCTCAAGAAGACTATATGGAAGTTTCACTACGAATCATCCGCTACTTGAAGGGATCGCCAGGAAAAGGGATCAACTTCAGAAAGAATGGTAATCTAGATGTGCTTGGATACACTGATGCTGATTGGGCTGGAAATCCAGTGGACATGAGATCGACTGCTGGATATTTCATGCTTGTGGGAGGAAACTTGATGATGTGGAGAAGTAAGAAACAAAATGTTGTGGCTCTTTCCATTGCAGAAGCTAAATTTTGAGGAATTGCACGGGGATTATCTGAAATCCTATGGTTGAAGAAACTATTGGTTGAAATAGGAAAACCAATGAAAGGGGCATGCCAACTAAGGTGTGATAACCGGGTCGCAATCAACATATCTAAAAATCTTGTTTAACATGATCGAACCAAACACGTGAAGGTAGATCGACACTTTATCAAAGAAAAAATTGAAGAAAAAATCGTGAGTCTACCATTTGTTCGTGTTGGGTTCTTGAGCACATTTTCGAAATTTATGGAGTGATCCAGTATGATTCACATCCAGATCGGTAGGTCACTAACCAACAGTTCGATCAGAAGATCAACTTGCAGATATCCTAACTAAAGTTGTATCTAGTCAAACATTCGCCAGAGTATTATACAAGTTAGGAATTGAAAATCCTACAATTCAACTTGAAAGAGAGTGTTAGAATAAGTAATTAAGGAAATATTGCAATAATTACGAGAAGATCAATCCTATTATGATTAATCCCATAATATCAAAAATCTTCCCAAAGACTTACATATTCCTAAACTTAATTTTCTTTCTTCCTATATGTACACGGACATGATTGTAAAGAAATATACGAGATTGAGAAATAAAACATTGTTTTTCATCCTCTTCAAGAAAACACACATGCCGCTGGAACAATGGTTTCATCCACACAAAGTCATCATACATAGTGGTAGACTGGGTATCCTGCAGGAGGTAAACTTCTGCCATCAACACTTCAATAAGGATCAGGTCGTGTTTCCCATGGACGCCTTCATCTAAGGTTACCAACAACTTTCATTTCATTCTCTCTTTAATAAGCACAACTCAATTCATAAACTTTCTTCATTTATGTAAATTGATTAGGATATCTAGTATTCTATCCATTAACATCTATAAAAAAGTATTTTTGGTTAGGCTGACTATGTGTCAAATACACGCAGGAACTTACTTCCAGTCACCAGAAATTTATAAGAAGATACTTTCTTTTGCTTTATTGTGATTTTGTCGTTCGATACACATGTACTCCCGCAGCATGCTTAACGATTATTTTATAGTGTGTTTTTTTACCTTGTTTTCACTCAACACTTTTATTAGGAGGAGTCCTTGAAAATCTCACATAACAGAGTTGAGTATGTTACCTCCTCCCTAGGAGACATCACCCGACGGAACACCAATGTGTTGCACGAAAGCTGAATAATCTGACCCTCCACCTCCTAGTCTCCCAACCTTCATTGAAAAGATTCAGATGAGGATAGCTTTCAGCAATTGCAGCATATTGTTGAAATTAAATTTTGCATATTGTGTATTGCGTGTGTACGTTTGCACGTGCACTGCTCGCAATTTGTCCACCTGCGGAACTCTTTCAAGTTGAAAAGGGTAAATCTTCTTTTAGATACTCGAACACTTGCCACAGGCTTGTTTGTGGAGCTAATCCAGGAATCATAGATTGTTTGTGATGAGTTTTCCGGGTCCAAAACCTTAGAAGAAGAAAAATTGAAGATTCAGATTTAGTAATATACACAGACTAGGAAATGACCCGGGGCATGAAAAGGTTTAGATCCAAATGCAGAATCCATGTGCTCTGATGCTGATTTACAGTCTACACTGCAATGTATCAACTCGAAATTCATGAGATACTTCTACTATTCTTCTTAGTCATACTTCTCATTTTGATATAAAAAACTGCTCAATGGTGAGTAGCACAGATCAAGAAACTTGTTCTGCTTTTTACCTGCTTAGCAGCTTCTACAAGCAGATCATCAAGCTGTGGAGTTGCACTGGCTTCGAAGCCAGCTCCTGCTACTGCAGTATCAACATTTAAGTAAGCAGCTGCCATTGAGGTCAGAATTTGCTGATTTTCCTCAACCCATTCTGATGATCCTATCTGAAAAAAAAGAAATTGGTCAAAGTTTGTTTTCATCCAGCTATGACAGCAGGTTCGATCTATCATCTCCTTTTGCAAGCATATTTCGAATGGACTTGTTAGAATATCCCACGGGTGTTATAAACAAGAATATAAACCAACTTATAAGAGATTGTGGGCTTACAATCAATCACCTTGATACTAAGGTTTTTATGAGACTAACTTACATTCAATTGTAAGTTGGCCAATTTACGCACTCGCACCCAGGGTCCAAGCCTGTTTATTGTTGGGTTGGGTCTGAGCTCGAGCCCGTTTACTGTTGGGCCGGGTCTACTAAATTTACATGGTATCAGAGCTGATGTGGCTTAACAGCCCATTCAAGATACAAAGAGCCTATACGACCCACAACTGCACAAGCCCAACCATATGAAATGGAGTTCTGGCACAATTTGCCAGCCGTTCTGAGCACAAATTGTTGGTTGTGAGGTACACGTGCCTATAGTATAAAAAAATAAGTCTCAACATGGTTGGACTTGAGGGGGAGTGTTAGAATATCCCACACGAGTTATGAATCACCTTAGTACTAAGGTTTTTATGAGAGTAGCCCGCATTCAATTTTACGTTGGCCCTTATGTGCACTCGCACCCAGAACTCGAGCCTGTTTACTATTGGGCGAGGTTTGGGCCTGACCCCGTTTCCAGTTAGGACGGAACTAATAAATTTACAGGATTAAAGGCCGAGGAAAGGTGGTGAGAAACAAAATAAACTGAGTTTGACATAGACCAGTCAATAAATTTAATTAATATTGTTTAATCTAATTAAAGTAATTAAAATAATTTAGTCTAATTCAAAAAAAATAATTTGATTAGTTAATATAATTTACTTAAAATAATTTGATTAAAATGATTTAATTTATATAATTTAATTAAAATAATTTGACTATAATAATTTGATTAAAATAATTTATTAATATAATGTAATTTGGTTAATATAATTTAATTTAAGTATTTTTTTATTAATATAATGTAATTTATTTAATATAATTTAATTTAGTTAAAATTATTTAATTAATACAGTTTATTTTAATTAAAATAATTTAATTTAATTTAATTAACCAAGTTGGTTAATGTTGTAAATAAGTTGGAAGTACATGGGCATTTCTATAAAATACCTAATCCAAAAGAAGGAATTGTGACAGGATTACGGAAACCCTCCATTTTCGGAGGGACAGATTTATGAGAGTTAACACCCTTTTATTCCGGGTCGAGTCAAAATCTGTCAGAATGGAGTATAACTAATGCGTATGTTTTTTTTTTGATATGTGACTAATGCGTATGTACCAAATAAAGAGTAAAGTGGGATAACCTGTAGATATTATGCTTAATCAGCCTGATAACCGGTTACCAAACGGACCTTAACAAGTTCCTCCATATTGTCCGAAAAAAGTTTACTTACCTATCAGGTTCTTTTGCTCCAGCAATGATCCCATAACATTCTCTGTTCTGCTTATCACATGCTTCTCCTGCAAATGTCAGTTAACATAAATCCCCCCATCAGTAAACATGATTGTCAGAGTAATTAGAAATTAAACAGTTGATCATTTTATCAAATAAACATGATAAGTCAAGTTCGCTACTCCTGGTTTTGTTCCCACTCTGTATACAGGAGCTCCAATTCCTCCTTGCCAATAATCTCTTGCTACTTCTCCACCAATGGACTTCAAAATCACATCACCATCCGCCCAAGAAATTGGAAGAGAAGGTATCAATGGAACAACTCCAGTCTTCTCCACCCTATCTTCTGACTACTGCTCGCACCTGGCAGTACTCGGCCACCCCCTTCATGCGGTCGCCAACTCCATTGTAAACCGAACCCACATGCACCCCACTCGGCGGCATCCATTTCCTGTCGGGAAACCACTTTGCCTCCTCTCCTCTTCCTGTTGGTGTAAATCAAAACTCCGGCGTCCCCTTCCACTCGCACGTGCTCCACAATATACCCTCTGTATATCTTTCCGTACTTCGCTAGCGCCACATTACCAGATACATTAACTCCTAATTCTCTCAACACCGTATAGTCCTCCACGTGTTCGTAGTACACGTACACGACTGGGCCCATTGCAGTTCCCGATCGCTTGCTGGTGACGTTCACGTACGGATCACCGTTGTAAATATCCTGTTGCAGAGAGTGTTACGATAAGGATGAAGAAGATATTGCTACATATTCTAATGACCCCACGTGACTAGTTTCCATGTAGTTAACGTGTAATTAGAAAGTAAATCTCCTTTGTTAGGATTTGAGATCTCCATGATTTTCCTTACTTTGTCCAACTTGTAATCAATTGTAATTCTATATATATGATGAGATACCAGAGCTCTTGGATCATTGAAGATCCGATTCTTTCATGCCAATTGTGTAATCTTCCTTCAATCCTCTAATCTTTCATGATATCATAACCCTAGAGCTCACACTACTATTACGATTTCACAGCATAAAACTTTATGCACTCTTTGTCCAACACGTCCTATTGCAAATGGCGACAACTTCATCTCCTTCACTTCAATTACCAAGTTTGCCTCCTGTTATCATTATCAAATGCGATGACCCAAATTACCTTGCGTAGGCATCACAGATCGTGCCAATTCTTCGAAGCAATGATTTCATGAGCATCGTTGATAGCACACGGAAGACACCATCCGAATTCCTGGATGCTGGCGCTGATGGTACTAAGCAGAAAAATCCCGAATATCTTGATTGGTATAAGAAAGACCAATACTTCCTGAGTTGGATCAACTCAACTCTCATTGATTGAGTCTTGCAATTGGTGTTTCATCTGGGGAAATCCTCCAGCGTCTGTAATTTTCTTGCCCGAAAATACTCTAGCAAGAACAGAACCGACCAATTTAATCTCCGGGGTCATCTTTAGACCATGACTCAAGGTTGCAAATCGTGTGGTGAATATCTTGATTCTGCAAAATCTATGGTTGCTGAGTTACGGATGAACGATACTGAGATTGCTGAGGAAGACTTGATTTCGTATATTTTTGTTGGTCTACATCAGCAATTCGATATGTTTATGACAAATATTAATTTACTTAGTGAAGACAAATCTATGAATCTGGAAAGATTCGAAAATGGGCTACTATCTTATTCCATTAAATTACTTCTATCCGTTGCAAATCTAGTTGCATTCTATGGATCTTTTGGTCACTCGCGAATGAAGGGTACTCGCGGACAACAGAGTAGTGGCAGAAACGTCTTTGGGCCGTATAATGGGTCACACGGCGTGCTTTAAAGCAACCTGCTTGGGTCGAATATACATCCCTATTCATTCGGCCACAACTTGTCTGGGTTGCAACAACAACCAGCCCAGTTCATGAGAGGAGGTGTCCATTGAGTGAATACCTTGTAAAACAAGGTTATACGAATGATGTAATTTGCCTATGTATATTTATCAAGAAAAACACATATGGTTTTGCTATAGTTGCAGTCTATGTAGATGACTTAAATCTTATTGGGGCTCCGGAAGAGCTCAACCAAACTGCAACACATCTAAAAGATGAATTTGAGATGAAAGATCTTGGCAAAATGAGATTTTGTGTAGGACTACAAGTTGAGCATGTCTCAAAAGGAATATTTGTGCATCAAACAACATATACAAAGAAAGTCCTGAAAAATATTCACATGGAACATGCACATCCTTTATCTACACCCATGGTGGTAAGGTCACTATATACAAAGAAAAATCCATTCCGTCATATTAAATACGATGAAGAGATACTTGGTCCTAAAGTACTATATCTCAGTGCCATAGGAGTATTGAAAATAATAGACATACTTTTAACAAGCATTCTAATATCTTTTCATTTTCTATCAGGTTCTTGAGATTACAATTATATTGTTAGGCTAGTTTGAAGGAGTTATTCTTTTGTACTGCAAAGCTACTCGAACTTTTTGTATCTCAAGAGCCTCAAAAATATTGTAATCTTTTATTTTGGGGGGTTACTTCATTTGTTCAACACGTTTTTTAGGGGCATTTGTTCAAAATTTTCTTTAGTAATATTTCGGGTAAATATATCAAATCCAATACTATTCATTCATTTCTAATCTTCACTTTCACTTCAACACTTTTTTTGGGACATTTGTTTACTATATTTCTTTGAACTTCTAAGGTCCACTTTATGGATTGATGTTTATTTAGGCAAAACACGGGTCTCACGGTGAATGAAAGAATTTATCATGACCAACCTTGGAGGAGTGTTGACAAGTAGCTAGCACAATCACACCTATGGGCCGTCCCAAGTGTGATGACATGATTAGCTACAACTTAGAGTAGCATCACTAGTAGAAATAGAGTTAGCTAGTTTGCTATGAATCATCCGACGTGTGATGACAACAGGATCGATAAGTCTGGGTGACTTGATTGAAGCAAAATTGTCAAACCTAGGGTGCGACAATGTCGGAACACATGCGCTAGGAAGTTAAACTTGGTATGAGCTATTTCGTCGGACTCCGGGTACGAAAATATTGGAACACATGCATTGACATGTGATGGGCATAAGATTCACGAAATCCATCCAAGAAAGGAGTTCTCTAAATTGGGAAAACAAATATAAGGGCTAATGATCGGGGTTGCCTCAGACGTGAGAAAGATCTTAGTTTGTCTATGATTTACATGTTGTCAAGATTTACTACCAAGGTTTTATTTCATGAAAAAGAAAAGTCTTTGTGACAAGTTTGGGTAACTCGCAAGACATGTCCTTGTAATAGGATTCAAGTGGTAGAGTTTAAACCACACCCTTTGATCCAAAAAGAACTCCATATGTGAGTTGAGCATCTCTACAAAAATTGTCACTAGGTTGATGAGTACTTCAAGAAGCAACTGCAGTACAATGGAAGAAGAAGATTGACAAAGCGGCATGAAGTATTATACATGAGTGAAAATAATTCATTATCGTTGAGGGTGAGTGAATTGTGAAGATTTGTATAACCAACAAAATTCAATAGTGAAATCTCTTATACTCGGCGAGATACCGTAGAGTAGGTAGTTGAGACCAAACTACGTAATCATTCTTGGTGTCTCTTTACGCCTTATGCATAGATTGTGTTATTGTATCTATGATAATAACGATAGTAACAAATCTGAAGATAATTACTGACTTTGCAATCGGTATCAGCGCTATGGTCATTCAGATTACTTTGTTGTTAAGGGGCATCAGCCGCTCACCGTCCATTCTTTGAAGGAATTTGACCCACTCCTCGTGCGATGGAACTAGTTTGAATTTCTTTTGAATTTTTTGAGGTGTATGTAACTTTCACTCTTTATTTTATTACATTATTGAGAAGTGCATGCCTGATTGAGGGAAAGTTATGGTTCTTGATAACTTTGGCATCATGTGTCCCAAGAGAGAGAGATTGTGAATGAGGATGCACTGTGACATATTATTCATGTTTGGGTAACATGTTTCTGCTCATCCTCATTCCGGACGTGCCACATAATGCCAAAGACAGAGGTTGGTAAGAAAATTAAGGATTGCAAATTTTGTCCCAACTTGAGAATATTATGCGATCTGTGATAGTAGTCACTATGACAACCAAAACTGATTGGACTCTTGAAAGTGCAAAAATTTGAGATATAGAAGATAAGTTTGGTTTATGTCAAGGAGCATTTGAGTGTTTATGTAAATTTATGCTATAGAAGAAATCATAGAATCTTGAAAAAAAATTGGAAGATAAATCCCACAAAGAATTTGCGTCGTGTATGAAGATCATGGAAGAGTCCTAATCGATAGAGAAATGTACATAATCATAGTGGATCTAGGATTAGTTTCTTACTTAAAGATCTCCTATGGTGCATGGTGTATTTTGTAAAGGATGAGGAACCTTGTGGAAAAGGTCACCTATCTCAACAAGCTAAGCTTAAACAAGCAATAGATCTAGTAGGAAAATATTTGTTGCTTGGTATCTCGTACCCCTTGCTGACCATGTAATGAAGACTCGCGATATGGTGACAATGATTGTTCTCGTCATATGACTGGCTATTGTAACCGTGTGAGCATGTTACAGAAAAGGAACATAGGGTAGGTTACCATTAGTTATGCCTTGGTTCAAAATGAAAGAATGGAGCACCCTTTATCATGCAGGATAAGTTACCCTCCCAAGGCGATGGTTAGCAGATAATTGTCACATCCTTTAGAAATCGAAAGTCTATTTCCAAGCCATTGTGAATGAGAGTGAGCTCTATCATCAAAAGCTTGGGCATATCAAGTACTAGCAGCTGCAGAAACGTCAACAGCTGTAGAAATTGTCATAGCACGGAGCTCAGCAAGGACTGCCAACAAATAAGGTTAT
This sequence comes from Pinguicula moranensis, assembly GCA_028565015.1. Classification (NCBI taxonomy): domain Eukaryota; kingdom Viridiplantae; phylum Streptophyta; class Magnoliopsida; order Lamiales; family Lentibulariaceae; genus Pinguicula; species Pinguicula moranensis. Next base: position 12,233 of record JAOWBN010175087.1, read on the forward strand.
TCCAAACACTCATCACCTTGCTCCAAGAGCTCGGAAAAACTATCCTTACTATCTAGGAATTGGAGATATCAATGATGGCATTCAGAGTTGCAAGAAGCCTCGGTGGATTATAATAAACTTGTTGGTATTTCTTGAAGGATGTAATACTGACTTCCTAGATGTCCCTTTTCAAGAAGTGTATGTCTATCAATTGAAAGGATTTGAAAATATTGTTGATTTATACCATGTCTTTCGCCTCAACAAGCAACTAGGATGGTTCATGATTGGCTCACTCCCTATCTAGTGAACAAAATATCTATGTAAAAAGGGGAGATGATAAAATACTCTTTGTTCCAAGGCGCGACATGAAAGTAGTCCTCGCTCGTGTGGATGATTTTGTACATGGGTCTAGTATCAATCCTTGTGATAGAATGCATGTGCCTTATGCAAGACAAGGTCTAAATGACTATGGTAGGAAACTCAACTACTTTATGGAATTGCAAGTGACACAATCAGGGGATGATGACATGTGTGAAGGATTACAAGTTGAGAATGATATGAGTAGAGAAGCATGATTGGAGAAATATTATACCTAACAAAGTCGACCAAATATATGATTTAGTTTTTGTGTATGTGCCCGCTATCAAGCCACTCCTAAGGAATCACACCTCAAAATGATTAAGCACATTCTTGGGTATGTGAGTATTATAGTCGACTACAGCATATGGACTCCAAATATTCAACAACATCTCTGCTCAATCACGGTGATGCCAACTGTGACGACTACAACAATGGGGAGAAGCGCAATTGGTGGCTATTCAATGTGGGTGACTATTTGATTCCTGGTTCAATAAGAAACATAATTCCATAACCATGTCTAATAAGAGGGCTGATTACCTAACTACATGAAGTTGGTGTGCACAACTCCTATGGATGAAACAAATGTTGCAAAGGTGACATGGGCCATGCGCCAGCACGGGCGCATGACATGGGCCATGCGCCAGTGCGTGGCACATGCTATGCGCATGGGCCTAGCTTGCAGCACTCAACTAAGGGCCAAGCGCGCAATAAGGATCATACCCAAGGCACATACCTTGGACGTTCAAACTGTGCACAACACTTGAGTAGTGCACGATGATCAGGCCAGGCGCTGATCAGATGAGAAGTGGCGTGGGCCTTACACTATTTTAAATATTTTCATTGTATTTTCTATAAAAGTTAGAAAGTCTAATTTGAGCTTATAATTAAGTTTTTAATTATGAGGCATTATGGGAATATAATTCAAATTTCATTAGGCTTAGTTAAATGAGATTTAAGTTAGAGTCTAAATTAGGACGTATTTAAAAGGGCTCTAGTTGGTCAAGAATTCTATTACTTAATCAATTGTGCCTAACTTGGTCAACAATTAATCTAAGTCGAAAGAAGAATGGTTCGAGATTTTCTCTCCATACGTGTGCCTTGCTTAAAACCCTCACTGGTACTCCTTTGTCCTCCCCAATCTCTCTTTCGCCGGCAAGATCTAGTGTCCCTAACCCTTACCTACTACTCTCTTCCCGAGAATACTCCAATCCTGGGGAGACCCCTCTCCTACATCCCCTTTTCACCCTCTTTAGGCCCGCTTTTTACTTTGTTCTCGACTCTGCTTCTATAGTGGAACAATATCAAACCCATAGATTTTCCTCCTCGCTTCTTCTTAGTTTCATATCTCATATAGAACAACTCATTACTCAAGATAGCTTTCGGATACAAAATGACTTGGATAGTGCCATCCCAACAGCAGAGAAAGATGAGAAAGGCTTTTCTAAGGTCTGCTCAGCAACATTATCAACACCTTCAGACGCAATATCAGAACCGACATCGCTGAATCCCTATTCAAAGCCGACATCAGGCTAATAGCAAAACATATGCTCAGGTTTTGCAGGCCACAGTACAAGCAAAACAGACAGCAACTTTCAACAAAGGTGGACATTACAAGATAACCTTCTTCATCAAAAACTTTCCCAGCAACTGCCCCTATGAACACCTACTTTGACAACTTAAGACTTTGGGCAGTGTTTGTGCTCTAAGATTGGCAGGTAAACTAGGAAATCATGGGTTGCCCTTTGGTTTTTCGGAATACAGTGAGGTCTATGATGTTGATGCTTTGGAGACCAAGCTTAATGGCTTATACATTAGTACACATAGTGCAAGCCAATCTACCCAAATACAATCAAAAGATGTCTCAACTGATCTCACACACAAAACTGGAAAGTATCAGTGCAGTGTTTAATAACCCGCAGGGAAAATCCTCCTCTGATGCTCCCCCATCCATGGTCCCTCTGGTACATGCAACTAAGGCAGGGTTACAACAACTACACTCTCTAATTGGATTCCCAAATCAGCTACCTAACCGCGTAGACAATTTGTTTGTAAAATAGCCAGCTCCAAATAGAATTTTGAATGGCTTCAGCTAGCTCAAGTTGGTAAACTTAAAGATAGAAATAGTTTTCATGCATTTCAACTTGACCTGGAAAGAATTGGTCTTATTGGAATCAATGTTAGTTATATAGGGATGAGAAAGGTACTGCTTTGGAGTGAAATTCATTCAATATGACTCTTTTACCCAAAGTTGAGATGTGTTGGCTGATGAACTGGCTAGAGATTCCTCTAGTTCAATGGAATAGAAATCTGCATAATGTATCAGAATCCAGATTGGCTTGGATTAGAATTTCAGGCATTCCAATCGATGGCTGAGAGGAAAAAGTACTCTAGGAAATTGGTGGAATCTTAAGATCCACAGTGTGTATTGATGATGCAGCTACTAATCGATCCTTTTTGGATGCTGCTTTGCTGTTGATTGAAATCAAATCTTTGGTAACTCTACCTCCTAACTTAAAAGTTATTATAGATGATCACTTGTACACTTTGTGTGTTCATGAAGTGCAAGATACTCAACCATCACAGCATATATGGGACTCTGATATATCGTCCACTTGTGGCTCATTTGATGAAAGAAGAGGCTGCCATATCAAAACAGGAAACTTTGGAAGAGAAGAGCTGCCTATAATAGCTTACTATCCTAATGCAGAACTAGTTTCTACTGAAGTAATGGGAGAGTCATGTCTTCACATTGAAGAAGGAGATACAAATAAACTTCAGACTTCTATCTGGTCACCCCCAAAAATTGAATGGTGGCCTCTGACGGCTTCCTCTACATCTTCACATGACATGAATCAGGGAATTATTTCCGAGGGACGTGAAGCTCCAAAGGATCCTATAACAGAATATAGGGCTACTGTTTTACCTCAAATGAATCTCTCTGTCACTATAACTGCTCAAGAAAGATCAGCTTCTGAAACTACTCAACCTTTTGACTCACTTGAAGTGTTACCCCAGCTGGAACAGAGCACAATTAAGTCTAGAGGAAGAAGATCATCTCAACAGGGTAATTTTACAACACAGGGTTATCAAACAAGGAGTAAATCACGTAAAGCAAAAGATGCTCAGGTAAATTACCAGAATGAACAAACTACTCTGAGTGTTTGGATTGATCAGCAAACCCCCAGAAATCATACTATACCTCAAGCCTCTGAAGATGGTTCCAACTTCAATGAGCAGATAGAGCTGGAAGTGGATCAAACTATGGGACTTGGAGAGGCTATTGGGATTAATTATGGTGAATATCCCTCTGTGATTCGTGATAACTTGAAAAACATCAACTCACAAGGAAGATCATCACATCACAACAACAAAAGAGTTGGAAAGCACAAAGACAGGTACCCCTCAATCAATGAAGATAATATCCTATAACATAGGAGGATTAGGGGGATATGGCAGGAAGACAAGATTAAGATGCTTTATTCAAAAACAACAAATGGACTTTCTGAGTATTCAAAGACAAAACTGAAAGTTGTAGATCGTATTTTCTGTCAGAATTTATGGTACAATGATGATTTTGATTCGGTTTATAGTGAATCCTAGGGACATTCTGGAGGATTTCTGTGCATTTGGAACTGCAAAGCATTTAAAGAATTGGGTTATGGTCAGGAAGAGGAGTTTTGGGAGTGACTGGACAGTAGGGAATTGATAAGTCACATGATTAATATTTATGGGCCATCAAATTTATTTCAAAAAGAGCAGCAATGGAAAGAACTCAGTGAGATGATGATTGGAAGAGAGCAGGAGAAGTGGTGTCTTATGGGAGATTTTAATGTAGTTTTAAAGCGAAGTGAAAGAAAAGGGACAGCAGGGATGGATTATTCAGCTTAAATAACAGCCTTCAATCGTTTTGTTAATGACTCTCTTTACAGGATCTAAGAATGAGCAGAAGAAGTTATACTTGGTATTTGAACTCACTCAGAAAGCATGAGTAGGCTAGACAGGTTTCTTCTAAATGAGACATGGATGGATCCTACACTGAATTGGGTACAAACAGGATTGGACAAAGAGGACTCAGATCAATGTCCAATTATCCTCTAATATCCAAAACTAGGGGCCAAAACCATTTAGAGTTTGGGATAAATGGTTAGAGGAAGAAGACTACATAAAACTGGTGGAGGAGACTTGGTCTGCAGCTAGATCAAAGAATTAAATCCAAAATCAAAGTTGTAAGAAATGCAATCAAGCAATGAGGGCTACCAGTATCAGGGATCTAGAAGGAACGAGAAAAAGAATGCTGGATACTATAAAAGCTAAGAAATTACAAGCTGAAATGATGGAAAATACTGATATTGCTGAGGTACTGGCTTTGAAAGAAGAATTACTCAGCATTACAAAGCAAGTTGATAGCAACTACTATCAGAGATCTAGATTGCAGTGGTTAAAACAGAATGATGCCATCTCAGCCTATTTTCACAAGGTAATAAAGAAATCTCGGCAATATAACTCTATTTCAGGCATATGGGAAGGAGAGAACTGGATTGAGGATGTGGATGAAGGCTAGTTTCAGAACCCACTTTCTGAACAGATACACAGAAGACTTTAGATGAAGGCCTAGACTCCGAGCCAATATCTTCAATCATTTCAACATGGATTCTAGCCTAAATCTGATTCAACCATTCACGAAAAAGGAAATTCTAGAAGTCATCAATTCATGTGCTAGTGGTAAGAGTCCATGCCCTGATGGCCTGAACTTCAAGTTCATTAAACATTTCCTTTATCTACTTAAAGAGGATATCTTCGCTCTGCTTCATGAGTTCTACAGGACTAGCAAACTTGCAGCTGGTAGTAATGCAACGCACATTTTTCTGACGGCCAAGATGACAAATTCTATGAATGTAGAGGACTACAGACCCATCACTCTTATAAGTTCAATGGCTAAAATTATCTCCAAGACTCTAACCAACAGAATGATCACAGTTATGGATTAGTTGATATCAGTAAATCAGCAGGGATTCATGGTAGGAAGCTAACTGATGGGGTTCCCATTGCCAATGAGGCCATTGATGATCTAAAGAAGACTAAAAAAAATAGGCCTCATCTTCAAGGTTGACTTCGAAAAAGCTTTTGATATGGTAAGTTGGGAATATTTGAGACTCACCATGGAAAAAATGCTATTTCCTAGAGCCTGGATAGACTGGACATTTGAACTACTCTCTTCTGGAACTACTTCAGTGCTAGTGAATGGCAGTCCTACTTTGGAGTTCATACCCTCACGAGGGTTGAGACATGGAGATCCAATGTCTCCTCTCTTATTCCTCTTAGCAGCTCAGGGGCTATCAGCTATAATTGAGAAAATGCTCACTATAAATCAGCTCAAGCCACTGTATATTGGCCTTGGTAGAACTATTTTGTCACACTTACAATTTGCTGATGACACTCTTCTTTTTGGAGAGGCAACATGGCACACAGTGAAATCCTTCAAAACTTTATTACAGAATTTGAACTAGCTTCTAGTTTAAGAGTCAACTTCCACAAAAGCAGTCTTATTGGGATTAACATGAGGCAAGACTGGTTCAAGAGATGGAAACTTACTTATGTTGCAAAGAAGGACAACTCCCTTTCAATTATCTTGGTTTACCTGGGCAGTAACCATCTCAGAAAGGTCATGTGGAAACCAATTCCGGACAAAGTGGGAAAGAGACTAAACTCATGTGAGAACAAAAACCCTATCAACTGGGGGAAAGCTAGTATTGATTAACTCATACCTTAACTCATTACCCATTCATTATCTATCTTTCTTTCAAGCTCTCAATCAAGTGGTTAAGAGTCTCTCTCAAATCCAGAGAGCCTTTTTTGGGGGATCCAAACATCAAAAAAGGAAAACATGCTGGACAACTTGACATAAGTTAGCCCAACCTAAAAATAATGGAAGGATGGGTATAAAAGACATTGCTCTATAGGATTTGCTAGGTATGGGGGAAACGTTTGTTGACAAATCAGCACTCGCTAGCCACTGATATACTGCGCTCTAAATACGGTCAGAATAGGAACATACAGATTGGGCAGTTAAGGGATTTAACAAGTCAAACTCCTTTAACCAGCTCTTTTAGAAGGAGAAAAGAGGCACTAGTTATTCATCTAGATAGTGGAATGCGTTACAGAGTATTTTATCCGAATCTTGGTTTACTTCTGAGATAAAGCTGTCTCTAGGCTCTGGTCTAAACACTCAATTTTGGCATGATCCTTGGATAAACCAGACTAAACTGGTTGATCTCTTCCCTCAAATGTATAGGATCTCTCTGGATAAAAATGCAATTGTAGCTAGCTCGGGTAGATGAGAAGGAGGTACCTAGCAGTGGTCTCTACAATGGAGAATAATGTTAAGAGTACATGAGGTCACGTGGTTAAACCACTTATTGACAATTATTCAAGATATTGATCGTACCTCTGATGCAGTGGACCATTATTATTTCCTGGGGTCTACTGGGAAGCATACTACCAAGTATACTGCGGAATGATAAGTTGATAGCAACGAGGTTTCAATTTTCTTAAAAGCTGCGACGACCATGAACTTGATACCGAGTGTTTTGTGGTGTCTATGAGGCTAGATGAGCTATATACTGTTCACCCTTAGCCACTATCACTACAGGGATGGCTCTCTAGAACACATTTGAGCTATGTGCTCATGCCGCAAAGGAATGAATATGTTGATAGCTATGACGATTGTTCTGGTAGAAAACCGGATAATAGCAATGATTCAAATGATAAGATTATCCACACGCACGGATGACGCATGGAAAGTCTCGGTAGTTCATCCTTAGCTACACATAGAGAGGAGCAATTTATGCTTGACCAATTAGATTGGTGGGAAAGTTTTATATGTCGCTTTAGTCAATGTATCTTTATTTTGACTTGTTTCCATAGGTCACTACTTTGTAATAGTACCTATACCCGATACATGTAAATACTTTATAATATTAATATAAACATTAGCTTTTCAAAAAAAAAATTAATCTAAGTCTTGACCTAACTCTTCACTGTAGATATAAGGCAATTCCCTAGCCACAATAAAACTTCATACAAGTTTGTTTTACAACAACACAAGTCAAGATTCTTGCAATTCTTGAGTAGAGGTGGCAACCGAATTTTAGGATAGAGAAAATGAGTGTTTCCCTTGTTCCTTTGATCTATACTCATTTGTTAAGATTAGATATGCCTAAAAATGAGTTTCGGGATTGTGTCTACTCATTCTTTTGTGAGTACAAAAGAGATTCACCATCTTGAAGTATAGTAACCCAGAATATAACTTAGAAACCTTGGTGGTTTTGAAACATACAAGAAGAAGGCGTTTACCCTTGCAGGGGAGGTTTCATTGGTGGTATTCAAGATAATGAATCTGAGTTTTTGCTTTACATTTATTTACCCTATCCATATAGATATCATGTATGTATGGGAGTTGGTTAATCCACATGTTTACAAGGTATTATTTAATTTTAAAGTTAATGCATATAACACCAAGATCTTTAATATATTAGATCAATGGCATGTTTAGGCTTCTTCCACACTTAGTATTAGATCCTTGGGTTTGAATATATATTTAGATTTTAATGAGATTATTATCTAAGGTTACACCAAACCAACAAGTGGTATTAGAGTCAGATTCACTTTGGTGCTATGCATGTGTTACTTGAAATTTAATACACAAGCTAGTTTATGACAGAATAGAAGATTCACTTTGGTGCCATGCATGTGGTTTATATTCCATAATATTGTATTATGGATTGTGGGGATGCAATCGTAATTTGGATGGTTCCTTAGGTTTTACTTTTATGTCAAAGTAGTTTGATTATGAGTCCGTATGTGGAACTTAGGAAATTTTATTGTAATTCAATTTCTTTATTCTTGTATTTTGAAATTATTGTAATTGGTGGAGTTCGAGATTTATGTGGAGCTGAGGACCAGACCAGAAGGGGGCGACGTACCTCGCCCAAGCCCTTGCTAGAAACAACGCCAAGGTGGAAAACCGCCCAGGCGTTGCTCGGGAATCGAACCTTGGCCATGCGGCACTGGGCGTACGCTTGATGTACAACGTGCGACAGGTACTTCCACAGCGCTAGGGTAGTACACCAGACGTGTGCGCGAGAGGGTACTGTCGCTGGGCTAGATGATCGTCCAATGGACCACACGTCCCTTAGATCAAATATTTGACCTATTTTTTTTCCCTACATTGAGTCAATCATGAAGATTGGGCACCAAAACAATCGAGAGATGTCCTAAAGAAGCCTTTGGAGAATCAAAACTATTAAATGTAATACACTAGATTTTTTCTTTTCATTATGGTCTTTACCCTAGGGAACCCGACACACATCCTCACCATATTTACCTGTTTTCATTATGTGATATTGACTTTGAATATGTAATTATTTGTCATGTAGAAATATGAAGGCCACTAGCTGACAATAAACTAGAGATGAATGACTAAATGCATACCTTGGTCCATAATGAATTTATGTTGAACTTAAAATTAATCTATTTGTTCATTTAAAGTTTAATAAGGAGTTTTTTTATGGGTAGCTTTAAATGAATAGTTAGAAATAGAGAATTGTACACTAAAGGCTAAAGCAAAAATCTATACGCCATAATGCAACTTAAGTTTAAGAATTGGAATTAGGATGGTCACATTTGAATCCAAGAATTAGGCCTTGGATTATTCTCATAAGATTTAAAGTTTGCTTGAAACAAAAACTATGGGATGGGGAGAAATAAAAGGAGTTTTAAAATCCCTAAATGATGCATTCTAGAATAATAAGTGGGAGCGGGCTCTATTGAAATTTAGCCCATGGTCTTTACTATTGGTTAACACCGTGAGACCATAGAAGTGCCTTGACTCGCCAGATGTGGTGGCACCCCAACGATGGAGTCTATCTCTACAGTACCAAGGTTGATTCCAATTAGGATAGGAGCCAGAGATGAGTCTTAGATTTGACTGACCCCACCAGCGACATTTTCAAGAGGAAGTCATAGGTTCTGAAATAGTAGGCTACACTTTTTTTTTGATAAGTAATAAGGATAACAGAGACCCAGACCACAGTATTGGAGTATCCTTTGGGCCCAGGGGCCCGCCGACTAATCCCCACAGATATCTTGCAGTAGAATTGTGTCCAGTGGGATTAGAACCCTCGACCTCACTAGGCAAGCCCTGTGTGTCGAGGGATATTAACCGTTGGGACAACCTGCGCCGGATAATAGTAGGCTACACTTATGTAGGCTACGTTAAACTATTACCTCAGGCTTGACCGAAACACGATGAGTGATGCATGTTGAAAGCATGAGAATGTTTTAGATGCATGAGTCAATTTGATACTTGAATCATTTTGAAATTGTCTCCATTTGATTAGTAGACGATTTGACTGACCCCACCGGAATACTTGGTTCATGGTTAAGTCATCTTTAGTTTGAGTAAAACTTGTCTATTTATGTCTTGTGCTTGAGTTTAAGACTTATGCTACTTGTATCTTTTCAAAAAAAATCAGTACCATGTGAAAACCACATTCCTCAAAACTCATGAATGATCTATTCGAGTTAATCGCACATAGGTACCACCTGGCCCGAGCCCAAGGTAGAAGCGTTTCTTGCCGAATTATGTTTGGAACGTGTTAATCATGTTTCTCAAATGTTTTGTTGCATGCATAGAAGATTGCAAGGAAACCTGTTCCTCTGTAGAGTGACCTATGAAGATTAGTATTAGTACTGAGCAACAATCCTTTTCTTAGAAAGCTTATTTGATAATTGTTGCAAAAAAAGAAAGGTTCCAAGAAACGATTATATGACAACCATTCTAGGATAATCAAGGCACTCATGATTAAGTAACACCATGGATAGTTGATTCATCGACAATTGAACATCTTTGCAACGATTGGAATAGGTTGGGAATTGTTTTGGCTTTGCCATAACTCAGGTGAATATACACTTGGGAAATGGAGAATTGACTGCCATGGGAGAGAGATGTGAGGATTTTTTGGAACTAAACGATTGCTGTTTGATTTCAACCTTCTCCAGAAATCTCATTTCGGTATCAAGATTGTTGCACAAGGACATAATGTCCGCTTCAACATTGAAGAAGTCACATTCGAAAGGATGAAAAAAAAAAAAAAAAACATTCGAAAGGATGGCATGGTTAGGTACCACAGAAAATGTGAGGATGGGCTTTCTGTGATCAGGCTTATTTTTGTTGGCCCAACTTGCAACCATGCACATGTGCCTAAGAGAACTCGAACAAAAATAATGGGAGCTCTTAGTTTATTTGAAGTTTTCGAGAAAGACTTTTTGCATTTTATTTTTAGTTTTGACATTGAGATTTGCTTATGTTTTTTCTATTTTTTGAACCATTATTTACATTATGGATGCAAGAATTATTTTGGTTTTAAAACTTTGAAGCATATGTCATGTCATAAGATAGATTTCATGTGTGACAAAACTATAAAACCCCACTTCTATACACTATGTATCTTACCCACGTCCAAGATGAGCAATACCCTTCAAAGAAAGATTCTTTGGTATATATGATATAAATTTTTGTAAGCGGAATATGAATATGGAGTTGTGAACTTATTTTATCATGAAAAAATATGCAAAACTTGAAATGAACAAAAAGGATAGAGCGTACAACAAGATACGAACAAAAAAGATGGAAAAAGAACGGATACAAAGAAGTGTGTTTTACCTTAGAAACCCAATTAAAATATGTTTATCAACCCCTAGCTAATTACTACGTTAGTAAGGAATATGACAGAGGCTTAATTGAACGCCAAATAGGAGATCTACCTAGTGATTAATACGGAATCAAAGGATTAACTTCTACACATACTCTAAGGTGCATGCAACCTAAATCTCTTCAGATTGAAGATTGAAGACCAAATAGTTTCCTTATAAGTTCGTAAAATAAATCAATCATAAAACATTGGTATAAATCTCGACCATTACATGCCTTTATATAGGCAAAGAAGTGACAGGGGATCAGAACTCTAATTCCTAGATTTGATATTATCCAAAACAAACTAAACTCTATCTAAACTAGATTTAAGAATATCCAAAGCAAACAAACTCTATCTAAACTAGATTTTTTGAATATAATAAAACTAAATAATTAAAATCCTTTTAAGATAACATAAAAAATAAATTTGACATCTATTAGACTCATATCCTTCTTAGGGCCACGACCCCCTCCCTTGATCATGCATGCATTCTACGTGTTCTTCTCCCGGATGAGACTCCTTTAGTTGGTAGAGTCCAACTGGCGCTAGATTCTTTGGAACAGGAGAATCAAACTTGAATAGGATTTTTCAGTACGGAAGAGTCCAACTTGGATAGGACTACTCTGTACAGCAGATTCCAACTAGGACACGACTCTTTGGGATGTCAAAGTTTAACTAAGGTAGAATTCCTCGAGATTGCAGAGTTCAATTGGGGTATGACTACCTTAAACCATGTAAGAATCCAAATGTATTTCAAATCTAAAAAATTCACATCATTCCCTCCCTCCTCGAAAGGATTCGTCATCGAATCCAAATCTTCATGTGCATTAGATCCTTCTCTATAAGCTTATAACAAGATCATAGTTCATATCCAAAAACGTATCATTCCCCATTTCTTGGAAAAGATTCGCTCTCAAATCTTGACCTTGTGATTGATCCTCTTCAAGAAAGCATAAGGACCATTCCCATAAGGATCTATCTTTGATTTTCATTGGTTGGGCAATCTCACTTTTCGACTATGCTGACTAACTTGTCCAAAGAAAAAAAATCATTCACACATGAATTGGTCAAAAGAGAACACAAAACCAGCGCAAACCTAAAGATTAGTCCATCTTTGAAACTATCTTGCTCCAAGTCTGAACCAGAAATTGCACTCGCAATGACCACTGGTACAACATCAAGGTTAGATGTCTCTTGAAGGTTCTTGTCCAATCCTATCATGATGGCATTGCATTGAAGTGTAGGATCTAAGGCTCGGTTTCTAAAATTTCTGAAAATTTTCAAGTCCGGAACCAAGCTTAAAATTGAGCTCAAAACATGTTTAATCTGTGTTTTATAGCAAGGATTAGCCACACATACATTGATTCCATCAAATTTGAGATGAACCCGAGCAAAACCGAACAAGAACCGTGAAGATCAAGCACGGTAAGCCCCAAAGGAGAAGCCCTCTACCAAGAGCACTCCCTAGCGACTGAAATGGGCTACTAGACCCACCGGATTCCGGCGAACGCAATGGCAGAAAAACAAGCGGAAGTCGTTTGGTTTGTCTCCTCTCAGTTGAGTTCCATAAAGATGAAGGAGACGACAGAAACACTTCTTATTCCAACGTGAAATCCAATTTCACGTTATAAGTGAGTTATTGGGCCAATTTCATAATTTGGCCCCATTCAAATTAATGAACTAATGCGAGCCCATTTTCCGTACCTCAAACTACTGGGTTTGAATAAATTGATCCCAACTCCATGAATTGAGTCGGTCCCACCGACACTCAATTTCTTCTCATATTCGGAGTGTCAAATTAATTAATTCATTTTGACCTGATCTCAATTCGTTCACAAAATTAATTATGTCACACATAAATAATTCTTTATGTTTCAGTTCGCCAGATAGAGGGACACAGTATGATCCATATCTAAATCGGTACTATCATAAGTGACATCTACCAATACATTATGATTCAATTTAATGTAGATACGCCATGATCCTTTAATCTCATTAGTATTATTTCTTTCGTCACTTAATATCCAATAATTAATGTCAAGCGTAGGAATGTGTCATCCATAACCATTAATCGCTTTCTTGATATTTCAGTTAATAATTGTTAATATGTGACTATCTTATAATCACAAATGCATGCGTAAAAATTATTACTGCATCCAGGGGCCCAGGGATATCAATAATCTCATCCAATATGAGATATACAAAAGTATCATCTTGATATTCCATACCTACCAGCATGAATCGTGCATATTCGAGAAACTTACCGTTATAACCCCTCGGTCAAAAGAGGCGTTAGATAACCCAACGTAATACACATTCATCACCCTGAATTATGAATATCTCAGATAACTAAATTAATGTTATATGACTTTGCTAGTGACACAAAACACAATGCATCCAGCAAGTCAATATAGGTCGAGTCCAATATTAATGTACCCCGTACACTCATATTCCATGTGATTAAACAGATACCTCGTATAAATGATCTGTGAAACATGATCATGTATAATCCACATGCTAGTCGATTTAGTCATCTAGTTGTTCCTTTGCGAATGACTTTAAGACTATGGACTAATTTAGAATCTTAATTAAATTATTGAGTTTAACAATTCGAGTTGTTGACCCAAATGATCCATAATAAATATAAATATACAAAACTCAAGGAAAAAAATGATTTTCATCATTCAGTATACATGAAACTAACAAGCGCACCGATTGGTGCTCTAGGTCACTAACCCAATATCAAGCCCGTCGCAGCACCTGGTACAAATCGAAAAAGGGAATCTAATTTGGATGGCTTTGCTTGGTAAAGAGAACTTAAACCTTTTTTTTTTCCTGTTTTCCTCATGTGAAAATTAAGTTATATGAGTTACAACAATGTCGGCTGGAGGACTCAAATCTTCTTTTGTTTTCTCAACAAAAAATGAAACCTCCTGTGATACTACTTCTTTTCTTCTTAAATAGGCCAATTCGGCGTTCAAACTATGATTTTTCATTCGACCCCTCGGATGAAGTTATGGCATATGTGTTCGGTTTTCCTTCCTCTTCTTCATCCTCACTATACACAACTCTTCCCTCGATCATCTTCATAATTCAACTTTTTGGGCACGAGGTTTTCATATGCCCAAATCCTTGGCACTTAAAACATGAAACTTTCGAACTAGAACTCCTAAAAGTAAGCGGATTAGAAGACTTACTTGGTTTGGTCCTCATGGGTGGATTAGGGTTCAGATTTTAAAAATTCTTCCTCTGATCAGATTCTGAAAATCTGCCTTTGGAGCATTGTTCCAACGATGATTTTGCTCTACTTGCTATAGATTCCTTGAATTATCTTTCCATAGTTTCAGCATAAGCAGCCAGTTCTTCAATCCCTTGACAACTCTGCTCATATCTGTCAACTTGATGCCGAATATTACTATTGAGGCCATAAATAAATTTATTCTTGGTTGCTTGTTCATTTTCATTCAACTCGTCTTTCAACGTTAAATATAGCATTTTATGATAATAACCTACCATAGATTGGTTCCCTTGTTCAAGGTCTCAGTATTCTCCCATTATCCCATGTTTGTACTAATCTATCACATACTCCTTCATGGCTAGAATAAGTTTTAACCTTATATTGGTTGGAGGGTCTTCATCTCCTTGCCTCCTATGTTTCAAAACGTCCCACCATCTTTAAGCATATCCATCAATTTCTTAAATAGCCAATCTTACCTTAGTGTGTTCGAAAAACTAATGAAGCAAAAAGATGTGCTCCATGTAATCCTTCCACGCAAAGAATACCTCGGGGTCATGCTTGCCTTGAAACTTAGGGATAGTTGGCTTGATATTCTTAAAGAGTCATCATCTTGAATTTTAACTCGTCCACACGGCCCACTACGTTGATCCCAGGATGGATTAGCATTGTCAGCATTCGTCCTCAGGTGGTAATCAACTTTCCTCTTGTTTCCAACCGCAAGTTGAGCTATCACACGATCAATTCAGCTAGTTGGTCAATCATTGCATCAAACAATCCAACCGTTCTTCCCACAACAACCAAACTAATATGACTCCTAGATTGTGAATGAAGAAGAGAAAAATAAGTTTTAAAACAAATAACTCACTATCAGACAGTTAGAATTTGATCTTCTTTGGTCAGAATACGACTTGATGAGTCATCTGACTCCAGATAAACGTTCAGACTGATCCGACCACGTTTGTACCTCCGATCATCAGAAACCATAGAATTGTGTTGTGCTATATTTACTCATAATTGGACTGTAGAATTTTCTGCCAATGACCTGGTTTGCACCATAAACAACAAAGCACAATAGAAATAAGATTTAGTAAGAACTCATGTCTCAAACATAACCCAAAAATGCAGTAAAACCCCAATATCCCTAAAAAAGGCTCAGAAAATAAGGGGGTGGATCCGCTCACTATTATCACTATCTCTGTTCTTTCAAATTCCAATTCGCATGCAATGAGAACTAGGATGCAAGTAGCTATGGATGAATATAAGACAAGAAACATGGCCAACAAGGGACTACAGATGGCTCTCAAAACAACATGTCAATGCAAATCAGGATACAATTTAAAGTCAAACACCCACAAAATTACGAAAATAACTCAGAAAAATCTGAATTTCACTCATGGGAAGAAAGACGAGGAATTCTCGACAAGATTTTTCTCAATTTTTTAATAATTATTATTATTATTTCATAAAAATCCAATGTTGAGCAGAACCCTACAAGGATTCAAAAACTAAAAAATAAGACTTATAAGTCCTTACAAATGAATCCCGAGGTAAAGTCCTGACAGGTTTTTTGGATTGAAATGGGGTGATTTTTTTCATACATGTCTGAAAATAAATTAGAAAAAAATTTAGGATTTTCAATGTAGAACAAGAATCTCAAACTTTTTTTAACAAGAATTATTTTAACCTAGCTCTTATACTAAAACCCGAATGATATGAATTTTTGTAAATGGAATATAAACGTAGAGATTTAAACTTATTCTTGCATGAAAAAATAAGCAAAATTCAAAATAAACAAAAAGGATAGGGAGCCGTGTGAAACACGAATAGAAAAGATGGAAAATGGATGAATACAAAGAAGTCTGTTTTGCCTTAAAAACCCAATTAAAACTTGTTTATCAACTCCTAGCCAATTAGTATCCTAGTAAGGAATAAGAAAGATGCTTAATTGAACGACTAACAAGAGATCTACCCAGTGATTAACACGAAATCAAAGGATCGACTTCTACACATACCCTAAGGTGTATGCAACCTAAATCTCTTAGGATTAAGGATTGAAGAACAAAGAGTTTCCTCATAAGTTTGTATAATAAATTAATCATCAAACATAGGTATAAATCTCAACCATTACATGCCTTTATATAGGCAAAGAAGTTACTTAAGATTAGAACTCTAATTCCTAGATTTGATATTATCCAAAACAAGCTAAACTCTATCTAAACTATATTTAAGAATATCCAAAGCAAACAAACTCTATCTAACCTAGATTTTTGAAAATAATAAAACTAAATAATTAAAATCCTTTTAAGATAACATAAATAATAAATGAAACATCTCTTCAACTGATCTATCCCTGGAGGGCCATTAACCCCCCTTTTGATCTTGCACGTATTCTACGTGTTCTTCTCCAGGATGAGACTCCTTTAGGTGGCAGAGTCCAACTGGCGCTGGATTCTTGAAAATGGGAGAGTCGAACTTGGGTAGAACTCCTCTGTACGAGAGATTTTAACTTGAGAATGACTCTTTTGGAACAGAGAGTACAACTTGGGTAGGAATCCTTTGGAATGGAAACAAACTAGGGCAAGGCTCCGCGGGATGCTAGAGTCCAACTAGGATAGAATTCCTCTATAATGCAGAGTCCATTTGGATTAGGACTACTTAAAACCATGCAAGAATCCAAATGCATCTCAAGCCTCGAACATTCGCATCATCCATTCCCTCCTGGGAAGGATTCATCGTTGAATCCAAATCTTCGTGTGCATTAGAACTTTTTCCATAAGTTTGTAACAAGATCATAGTTTTTATCCAAGATTGTATCAATATAAGGTTAAGCTACATTCTGAATGTGGCAAAAATCTTAGTGATTATGAAAAATGAAATTCTTTTTCTAAGAGTTGGATGGTCATTAAATAAGAGTTATTGAACTATAGAGACATAAAAGTTCAGGGCAATGCACATAGACGTTTTGGAAGAGTTGAAACCTAGTTGATGGATTTGTATTGCTCAAAGACAAATCAAAGGATATAAGACAATCGAGAGTTGCTTGTAAGATATCCAAGGGGAAACAGAAAAGGCAAAGTTGTAGGACAACTTTGTACTTGACCACAAGCCTCAAAGTAAAGTGTTACTTTATTAGCTTGAGTCCGATCTGATCGGACCCAATCATGAACTCAACCCTAATGAGAATCAGGAAGGAAACTATGCCTATTCAGGTACCTCTTTGTCGTAGTGGGAGGGTAGTGAGATAACCTGGACACTGTGGTCTTATTATTGAATCATATGATATTAACAAATAAGAAAGACATTATCCATTGGACTTCAGATGTGCAATGGACGACCCTGATAAGGGAATATGACAAATGGTTTTCAAGATGTCTTTTCTAAATTACCATCTTGAAGAGATCATTTATGTGGTCTAACCAAAAAGGCACGTTGCCAAAGGAGATAAGCAAAATGTTTGCAAGTTACAAAGATACATTTATGGATTGAAGCAAGCTCTAGATGTTGGAACACGAGATTTGATGACACCATCAAGTGTTATGGTTTTCATCAGAATGTGGATGAACCTTGTGTATACAAGAATAATGATGGCTATATAGTAGTTTCTTAGTTCTTTACGTGGATAACATCTTGCTCACTGAAAAAATAGTGTGGTAAGATTTACAGATTCACTGCTCATAGGAGTTCTAGTCTTGGACTGTACTTTTGCATTGTTTTTTACTTTTGTATAGTTTTCTTGTTTATAAATGAAACTTTTGGGAGATGCTAGTTACATTCTTGGGATCCAAGTTATTAGGGATCGCAAGAAAAAGATGTTTGGGGATGGGCATTCGGGATCC
>JAOWBN010175088.1:3830-18006 GCA_028565015.1 Pinguicula moranensis
GTGTTTGAAAAGTTATAAAACTTATATAATTTGTATAACTTATTACTTATATAACTTATAAAGTTTTTTAATTTATAAAACTTAAAAATTTATTAACTTGTAAAACTTATAAACTTTTAACTTATAAAACTTAAAAGTTAAAAACGCATGTAACTTATACAGTTTTAATTTATATAAATATAAAGGTTATACAAGTTTATCTAAAGTTTATATATGTTTATATAACTTATATAAGTTTATACGTTATATAAATTTTTAACTTTCAAGTTTTATAAGTTAAAAAAGTTTTATAAGTTAAAAAAGTTTTATAAGTTATTTAACTTTTTAAGTTTTACAAGTTATATAATTTAGGTTATATAAGTTATTAATTTATCTATCAACCTTTCGGTCAACTACTGGCCCAGTCCGTACAATCCTCTCCGTACATGGCGATTTCTGATTCCTATAGATTCTTCTTCTTCACCGTCCGCATCGCCGTCGTTCCTTATCCAGTTGCCTGACCGTCGACCCAGTAGTCTCCCCTCCCCGGGGTCGCCTTACGCGCTTGGGGAGCATCTGTTTCCTTCCTTTTCGTTCTTACCCTCTTAACCAGCTCAATTGCGTCCTGTACCGCGCTTCCCTCCTCCTCAGCTTCACAGCATAATGAATGCCTGGTCTATCCCTCCCCGTCAGCTGAAGCTGATAAAAAGAGCAGCTATAAAAGCTGGCAAAGCACCAATGTTCACCCAGAGGTCAGTCGACCTACCTCCTGTTCAGAACCCGCGTCCAGTTCACTCTAGATTTGGGCCCTGTATTCCAACGGACTCGCCAGCTCATGGATTCCGGCAATCCAATTACTGCTTCTATCTTACTAATTTTCCCAATGGATGTGACAGTGATCAGATGCGCAGCGCTTTAAAAAGGCAAGGGTCAGTCCAGAATCTCTCAATCGCTCGCAAGCTCAACGTCATAGGTCTCAGATTTGGGTTTGTGGACTTTGCAAGTGTAGAAGACGTGGACCTTCTCCTTTTCAAACTTAATAATACATGGTTAGGCTCATATTGCTTGCAGGCTAATTTGGCCCGGTATCCCAAACTTCGCCCTTCTAAGGTGGTGAAGTCCACAACTATAGTTGTGGCACCGGCGCCACCACATGTTCCTCAGTCTCCAGAGTTGGTGCAAGGATCCTCGTCAGGTGTTGCTCCCAGTGTTGAACGGGTTTTGTCATTTACTTCTATAGTCAACCCAAACTCCTGACTGCCAAGGAGCTTTGTGGCAACTCTTAATCAAAACCTCAACTGTCGAGAACTTTAGAAAGGCTTAAGGTCCGCTGGTTACTTAAGTGTGATGGTAAGTCCATATGAGACAAGGAAAGTGGTGCTTTGGGAGGAAGAACAATTGGACCTTAGTAATCTCCTAAAGCATGACAGTGATTGTCTCTCTAATTGGGTATCAGATATTGCTCCATGGTCTCCCCAAGCCCCAGCACAAAGCCGCATTTGCCGGTTATGCATTCTTGGTTTGCCCCTTCAGGTTTGGTCCCAATCCACTCTCTCTGCTATTGGCAATGAATTGGGTACTCACATTAGTATTGCGGAGGTCACTCTATCCAAACGGAATTTGGAAGTTGCTTTTATTGAGATCAAAGTTCCCATAAATGCTAAGTTAGTACCAAATTTGAAGGTACTAGTGGATGGTACACATTATCCCCTACATGTAGTTGAACTGTTGAAGTCTGAACCACAGTGGCTGGTCGAGCCATTCTTAGAGAGTGAGTTAGGCTCTGATTCTGATTCTCTGCCCTCCGCTGACTATTCAGATAATCTGGATGATGGTGAGGAGCACGGCCCTGCCCTGGTGATTCAGTCTCCTCTTGCCCCTAAGTCAGCTGCCACCCATACCTCTACATCAGCTACAGTGCCAGGTTCACAGTCCAAACAACAAGGGGATCTGGTTAGGAATACTCAAGCATCTGAATCCGATGAGCTCATCCAGACATGCGAGGAGACCTCTTCTTTGGTCAGAGCATTAAGTATGTTTCATGAGATAGAACCTATGTGTGCGTCTCACCCAGAAGCTGTGGTTGTTGACGGCTCTCTGCCTAGCCCGGCCACATTAGTGAATGGTCCACATCCAGGTGTGGACAGTTATGTACTGATAGCGGGTGGTGTGGTATCACCAGTCAGGCAAGCAGTTGACTCTGCTACAAATGTGGAGATAGTTGGCTTGAAGGAGTCTGCCTTGTCTCTAGCATTAGCAGTTACCCCTTCTAAGTGCCTATATGATGAAGAGATGACTGATGTCCATATATCCTACGAGGAGTACCCTCCTCTGGAGTATAAGGTGGCTAGTCCTAAGTTAGCTCCGCCTGTAACTCTGAGGAGGGGTGGGGGGCGACCAAAAGGAACAACAAAAAATAAGAAGTCAGACCCGGCAGGTAAGAGATCTTGTCCGGACTAACAATATAACAGTACTGAATGAGTGGCTCAGACACATTGAAGCCCAATCATCATTGTACCCCTCTATTTCTGCCAGTGGGGAGTCATTGGCTGATCAACCAAGTAAGGTTTGTGATTACATCATGGTTGTTGGTTCTCAATTGGGTATCAATTATGGTTCCAAACAAGCTAAATTTCGTTCTCTGCTAGAAGGCATGGCTAGCACTGGTAAATACAGCCACATTGGTGAAGGATCCACAGCTGTTCCACTGGGAACTGAACACAGGCTTTCCCCATGAAGCTGGTGACTCAGAATGTTAGAGGGTTAGGTAGTATTGAGAGAAGATTTCAGATTAAACAACTTGTTTGTAAGGAAAAGATGGATTTTCTCAGTTTACAGGAAACAAAATTATCCACCATCGACAGTAGACTGTGTTCATACATATGGTTTGATCAAGACTTTGATTGGTGCTACTCCGGTTTGGAGGGCCTCTCAGGGGGGCTTTTGTGTACTTGGAATAGGAATAAATTCCAGCGCACTTCTATGTTTGATGGGAAGGGGTTTTTAGGTGTGACAGGCTGCTGGGTTGGTGACTCACATCAATCCACCATGGTGAATGTCTACGGGCCAAGTAATTTGATAAGGAAACAAGAGCAATGGCAAGAGTTAACAGACTGCCTCCTTCCCTTCAAGCTAGGCAAATGCTGTCTTATGGGTGACTTTAATGCAGTTTTAGCACTAAACGAGAGGGAAGGAGTGGATGCCAGCAGCTATGTGCTGGAGGTAGATCTCTTTAATGCCTTCATCAATAACCTTGGCTTACAGGATCTAAAAATGGGTCGTATGAAGTGTACATGGCATCTGAAAACATTGAAAGCTATGAGTCGCCTTAACAGATTTGTGGTCAGCAACTCATGGCTAAGATCTGGGAATTCTTGGTCCAAAATTGGCCTTGACAATATAGGATCTGATCACTGTCCTGTTTGCTTGAGTTCAAACTTGATCAACTGGGGGCCCAAGCCCCTCAAAGTTCTTGATGCATGGCTGCAGGATAATAGCTATAATGATTTAGTTGCTCAGGTCTGGAGCAATACAAGGGTGGAAGGGTTCTGGAGCTACAGGATCATGTTGAAGATAAGGATGTTGAAAGAACAAATTCGTCAATGGAATATAAACACTCCTTCGACACTGGCAGGTGTTAAACAAACTTTGCTCCAGAGCATCAATGGCATTGTCATGGATGCTGAAGCTGATATTCCTGTAGACCAGCAGTTGCTTTCTAGCCTCCACTCACAATTGGACTCGATCTCCAAGCAACTGAATACAGCAGTCTTCCAGAAGTCAAGAATCCAGTGGCTGAATCAAGGGGATGAGAATACTGCGTTCTTCCATAGCAGCCTACAGAAATCCAGTCAGAAGAACAAAATACATGGAGTGTGGGACGGTTCTATGTGGCTGGTGGATCCTAATCAGATAAAAGCTTGTTTTTTCCACCACTTCAAGGACAGGTTCACAGAAAAAATCCACTTCAGACCTCAATTTTGTCTCAGGCTTAGAACTCTTAGCCAGGTTCAGAAAGTTTTCCTGCATCACTCCTTCTCTGAGGCTGAAATTTTGGCAGCAGTGTCTGATTGTAGAAGTCACAAAAGTCCGGGGCCAAATGGCCTTAACTTCAACTTCATCAAGCATTTCATTCACATTCTGAAACCAGATATCATACATCTGTTGAATGAATTCTACAGGAGTGGCAAACTATCGAAAGGAAGCAATGCATCACACATTGCACTTCTGGCCAAGTCATCTAACCCTCTGCTTGTGAAGGACTATAGACCTATCTCCTTGATAGGTAGCATGCCGAAGATCATATCCAAACTCCTCACTAATAGAATCAAATTGGTAATGGACAGTTTGATTAACCATACTCAATCTGCCTTCATAAAGGGGAGGAGACTTACAGACAGTGTCATTGTTGCAACTGAGATTGTGGATGAGGTCAAGAAGTTGAAAAAACAAGCCCTGATCTTCAAGGTCGATTTTGAGAAGGCCTTTGATACTATCAACTGGTCTTACTTGGTGCAGATCATGTCCATTATGAACTTCCCCCATTGCTGGCAGTGGTGGATCCAAGGTCTCCTGGAGTCATCATCAACTTCTGTACTTGTCAATGGTAGCCCATCCATGGAGTTCTTTCCTACTTGTGGCATTCGACAGGGGGACCCTCTCTCCCCCTTTCTATTCCTTTTAGCAGTAGAGGGATTATCTGCAATGATAAACCAAGCTACCAATATTAAGGAATTTTCTGGATTATGCATTGGCAAGAATGGGGTGCATGTTTCACATATGCAGTTTGCAGACGACACCCTCATTCTTGGCAAGGCTGACTGGAACTCAGTGCAGGATTTTAAAGCCATTCTGCTCAATTTCGAGCTAGTTTCAGGACTGAAGATCAACTTCGGTAAGAGTAAGTTAATTGGTATCAATGTGGAGGCCTCGACTTTGGAGGACATGGTCGCTTATCTAAACTGCCAATAAGCAGTTCCTCCATTCAAATACCTTGGTCTCCTTGTAGGGGCTAGGATGAGGAGTTCTTCATCCTGGCTGCATGTCTCGAACAAATTTACCAATGCCTTATCTTCATGGGAGCATAAGCTGCTGTCCCCAGCAGGCAAACTGACACTCTTGAATTCTGTTTTGTCAGCCTTACCTACTCATTACTTCTCCTGCTATAGTGCACCCAACAGCATTATCAAAAGGCTGACAAAAATCGAAAGGGACTTCTTCTGGGGGAGTTCCTCTACCAAGAAAAGAGTCTGCTTTTCCTCTTGGAAAAAGATAACAACATTGGTGTCTAAAGGGGGCCTGGGTGCTCGATGCCTTTCTTCATTCAACTCAACAATGTTAGGGAAATGGGGCATGCAGCTGCTCAATGATGTTCATTCTCTGGCTTCCTCTATACTGCGTTCAAAGTATGGTGGCAGCCTATCCATAGCTGGTTGCAGGTCACTCCATATGCACAGCATCTCCTCTACATCAGCTGCTGGAAGGACAAGAGGAAGAGGTTACTCTTCAGAGTGGTGGATTATGCTCCAAGACTCTCTGAACTGCAGTTGGTTCAGGGAAAATATTTCCCTTAAGCTAGGCAATGGCAGAAGCATTAAACTCTTGATAGACAATTGGCTGAATAACTCTGAGCTAGCCATAGTATTTCCAAGGCTTTATAGAATGGAGCTCTTCAAGGACATCAGCATGGCCGATGCAGGAAACTGGGTGAATGGCGTTGGGGTCTGGAGCTGGAGATGGAGGAGGGAAATACCTACATCAGATAAGCCTGCTCTGGATCAGTTAGTGTTTTCTCTTCAGTCAGTTTCTCCCCATGCTTTCAACAAGGATAAGTACTTATTTAAGCTCAGTAAAGATGGGATGTACACTGTCAGAGAAGCATACTCTGCTATCATATCAGGTAATCAGCATTCCTTTTAGGATTCCCACTTAGCTCTAACTAATCACATGTGGAACAGTCTGGCGCCTAAGAAGGTGTGCATTTTTGCGTGGAAGCTAATACAAAGTGCATTGCCAACAAAAGTGACTCTGCAGCGGAGGAGTATAATAGATGCTGCACATGAGACAGTTTGTCCACTATGTCACTCTGCAGAGGAGGCTGTCAATCATCTATTTTATGAGTGCCCCACTTCTGGTCAGATCTGGCAAGGAATTGCTTCTTGGTTGTCACTTGATCCTACTCACAGCGCCGATGGTATGGCAGCCACTCCCTCTCTGCTTGCACACATAGCCTTTGCCCCTAGGGGTGTCAATGTGCCAGCCTGGAATGCTGTCTGTCTGGCAACCGTCTGTACCATATGGAAGGAAAGAAATAGAGTCCACTTCACTTCTTCTACATTACATACCCCCCCCCCCTTCTACTCTATTGTATTCAAAGAGACTCTTGGTTGTGGGTTCAGTCTATAAATCAGTCCAAAACGTTTCCTTACAGTATGACTGACTGGCTTTTACAGCCTTTGGTTTGTCTATGTTTCTCATTTTAATTTAGGTTTGCAATGGAGTCTGAAACCGCTATGGCATCTGGGGTTCAAGCAGGAGCAGCTACAAGGTGTTCATCTTGAGATAGTGCCAGCAGCTAGTTATGATAGCAATCCAGCAATCTCTGAGCTATGCCGAACCATTCATGAATTTTCCTGCATCAATTCATTCATGATAATTCCTTGTGCTTCTTGACTGCTTTGATGTTTCAGTTCGGTTCAGGTACAGGTAGGTGATGAGGAATATAGCAGCATACTGTTTTCTATGGAATCTTGGGTGTTGACACAAGATACTTCACCTGGGCCTAAAAGGGGGTTGTTCTATTCCTATCTCTCCACATTTCTCTGAACATGTCTCACTACATTTATATTCAATACGGCACAGATTAGGTGCTATCATGGGACGCCTTCAAAAAGTTAATGGGTGTTAGTCACCTTGGCAAGGGATCATCTTACTAGTAACTCTGGGTGTCTCATACTATGCTCAGAGGGGTATTCTCTTTCTCAGAAATATGTTTCATTGGCTTATGGAGTTGGCTGGGGAAATGAGAACAAGCAGTCTGTCCATTGAGGTGCAACTAGTTTTCAACTTGATGGATTCAATTCTAGTTTTAAGAGGGGTATGTTGTACAGCTGTTTGGTTCATGTAAGAGTGTGGTGTGGGATTAACAGCAATCAAAAGGCATTGATGCTATAAGGTTAACAGGCTGAGCAACGTCAACTACTTCGGTAAAGACACCTGCTGTCATACTTTTATGACTGCCCGAGTAGTTGAAGGTCAATAGATCAATGTTTTTGTTTCGGCTAAGTCTTTGCTTAGTGGATTCAATAACAATCTCATGACTGGGATACTACGAGGTGTGCAGTCCGAGCCGAGTTTTATGACGCTGTAAAGACACCTGCAGTCATACCATGACAGCCTGCATAGCTGACTGTCAATTGATCAATGTTGTTGAAGACTAGCATCTCATCTCATCCACAACAACAAGAAGTTTCCCTTTTATTTTCACTTTAACCTTTCTTACTCCTAGTAAGGAAGTTGTAAATACTTTTATTTAATGAAATTTGGCTTATCAAAAGAAAAAATTAAGTTTTATAAGTTGTTAATTTTTATAACTTTGTAAATTCTAAAAAATCTAATAAAATTTATAAATATAAAACTAAAAACCCTAAAACCTAAACTTATAAGTTTATAAATTATAAAAGTTATACAAGTTATATAATTTTATAATTTATAAAAGTTTTAAATTTTTTTAAGTATTATAAGTTTTTAAGTTTTATAACTTTTATAATTCTTCAAACCCTAAATCCTAAAAACTTGAATTTTATAACTTTTCAAACTCTAAAAAAATCTAAAAACCTAAAAATTAAAAAAAAAAAAAAAAACAAACTAAAAACCCTAAACTTATAAATTTATAAACTATACAAGTTATATAATTTCATAAGTTTTATAACTTTTCAAACCTTTTTTTAATTCATCTATAGTTGAATTTAAACCCTTTCCTCCTTAAATTATATTATACGTGTAAATTAATGTAAATTGTCAATATAAATGCTTTTTTTTAATGGTTAATAGAAATTAAATTGACAAAAGAATTTTTCACACATTCTATGGCAATGGTTGTTTACCTTTAAGGCTACAACCAACCCTTCAACTATTATACAACGTCAAGGCGGAAAGAAATTACTCATACAAGTCCGTGGGTACATAATCCAGTCCGCCAAACTCATACCAACCGGCGCCTTATCAAAAGCCGTGTGCCAGAACCACACTTGCACTTGTACATGTTCCAAAAGTTTATCAAGATTAAAAGTGCCATTCCGAAATCTTTGATTATTCCGAGTGTTCCATATTGTCCAAGTTGTGCAATGCCAGATTGTCTTCCACAGTCCTTCCCCTCGTTTGTAGGCTGACATTCGCACATGTGCTTGAAAGTGTTCGAACAGTAAGTTGGGATCAACATAAGTATATATCAACCACTTATATATTTCACACCAAAGGCCATAAGAACATACACATATCCAGAAAAGATGTGGGACACTCTCCGGACTTTCTTTGCAGAAGGGACACAAACTTATGTTCAAAGGAAAAGACATACCTCTAGAGATGAGGTTATCCATTGTTGCGAGACGAGACTGAAGGCGATCTATTTTCCCACACCTCAGATGGTTCCGGATTAAACACCACAAGAGCATTCTTTTCCTTAGTAATTGCATCATAACCACTACGAGCCAAATAAGCTCTCGAAGATGAGTCTGCCCAACTCAAAAAATCTTGGCCTTGCTTCGGGTATAAGCCCTGCAGCTGCACATTTAGTTCATCCAACAAAATTGCATCATGACGGCAGAGTGGTTGATGCCACTTCCAAATAATTTTCCATGAGGAATCGGCCAATATCCATTTATTAGACACAAGTATACCTTTGTCAGCCGCATGCCGATATAATCTTGGTAAATGTGTAAAGAGACCACCCAAACAGGTCCAATTATCCTCCCAAAAGCGGGTCTTCTTGCCATCACACATCACCCTCCGTATACGCCTTGAAAACCATCCATCCTTTACACTAATTATTTTGACTAGATCACGCCACCAACGTGAGGCTTGATGAGCCTTCGGTAATGTATCCAAATCACAATCCAACATACGCCCCAAAGTATTTTATGGTAAGCACATCTCTCCAAATAGCACCCCCGTCATCCACTTTCATCCGCCATACCCATTTCGCAAGTAAGGCTATGTTGAAAGAATTTAAGTCCAGAAAACCTAACCCACCTTGAGCCTTGCTCCTGCATATGACATCCCAGCTGATCCATGGAATGGCGCCACTCGTTTCATGACTAGACTTCCACAAGAAAGTACGAAAAATACGGATCATGTCTTGGATAATAGACTTTGGTGCCATGTATAAGGAAAAGTAATATATAGGCATGCAGCATAAAACACTCTTAATAAGTGTAATTTTGCCACCGAAGTTTAGAAACCTGTTTTCCCAAGAAAGAGTTCATCGCTTCATGGCAAGAGTAAGTGACGTCCATGTGCTATGACAACTCAGATTGGCACCCACCAAGATACCTAAATACTCAAACGGCATGCTTATTGTCTTACAATGAAAGTTCCTAGTGCAAACCTCCTGCAATTCCGGTGAAAGATTTCGACACAAGATACTACTTTTCATGAAATTAATAAACAAACCCGACACCATCTCAGAGACACGGAGAACCCCTTTCATTGCCATGATATTGTCTACGTTACCCCCTCCGAAAAATAAAGTATCATCAGCATATAAAGAGTACGTATATATTTTTTTCTCCACATTTAATGCCCTTCAGACAATTCCTCTCCGCCGCATTTTTCATCAATAAATTCAGGCCTTCAGTAGCAATCACAAATAAAAAATGGGGATAGGGGATCTCCCTGACGCAAACCACACTGAAAATCAAATATATCAGTTGAAGCTCCATTTATCATAACCGAACCTGTCGCTGAGGTAATGCAAGCTTTCATCCATCTAATCCACTGCTCACAAAATCCAATTTTCCTCATCATTTGAATAATAAAATTCTAGTTCACCGAATCAAAGGCCTTTGTGAAATCAACTTTTAGGAATACAACTGCCTTTTTCGACTTTTGCACATAATGAAGAAGTTCACTAGCAAATAAAATATCATCCTGAATTTGACGACCTTTGATGAAGGCCAATTGTTCTTCAGATATAACTTCCCCAATTACCTTCCTCGGCCTGTTAGCAAGTAGCTTCGAAAGAAGCTTATAAGCACTACTAATCAAAGATATAGGAGGATAATGGCTCAATTCTGACGGAGATGTGATCATTGGTGTTAGGACAATAGAGATTGCATTTAAACCACGAAACAGACGACCTGAATAATAAAATTCCTGTATAAAATCAATATATTCTTTTTTCATCGTGTCCCAATAGCGTTATAAAAAATGGAAATTTATTCCATCAGGACCTGTGCTCTTCCTTCCCGAAGAAGACCATAATGTTTCAAATATTTCATCATCCGTAAATGGAGAAATGAGCATAAGGTTATCATCTGATGTCAAACGATGCTCACAGTCCAGAATAATCTGAGGGCGATAGTGATCCCTTTCAATGAAATGAGTAGAAAAGTAATTCAAGATACCTTTTTGACTTCCGGAATTGAGCCCATCCATACATCATCAAAAAATAATCCATGTATGTTATTTTGCTGATTACGTTTATGGACACATGCATGATAGTATCTTGTATTACCGCACCTTCCCGTATCCATTTGGACCTAGATTTTTGATGCAAGAGTGAAGTTCTTCTTCGGGTGACAATCTGCAGATTTCCTATGACAGCTTTCCTTCCAGAAATTTTAGCTTTGGTTAGAGAACGTGAGTCTCCCTCCAAATCATACCACAAGTTTTCTTTCCAAGCCTCAAACTGCAGATCCACAACTCCAAATCATACCACAAGGAATATATTCTGGGTGAGAATCCCAGCAATCCAACGTCGCAAAAGCTTTCGGACCCCAACTTCCCACAGTAATATGTAACAATATTGGGCGGTGGTTAGCAATCATTCTTTCCATCGCCGTTTCTAATAGATTAGACCATAACGAGTCCCATTTTGTGGAGAAAATAAATCTGTCAAAGCGCCTCGCACTAGTACCTCACCCATTTAACCACGTATATGAGAACCTCTGAAAGGGTGGGTCAATGAGCTCATTATTCAGAATAAAGTCATTAAAGTCCCTCATATCAGATGTCGGAGCCCCACTAAAATTCATACGTTCATCGACCATCCGAACAGTATTAAAGTCACCCATGATACATATTGCCCTTTGATCCACCCCTTCTAAAATACTCGATAACTGTTGTCACAAAAGTTGTTTTGCGCCCACACCCCCACTCGGGAAATACACATTTATTATCATCACATTTTCGTTGTTGGACAACCACTTTCCTTCAACAATCAAAATTTGAGGAAATATCGTAATAGATTGTGCTGTAAAAGAAGTTTCAGACCAAATTGATATCAATCCCCCGGTTGTACCTTGAGATGGACTTGACGCCCACGCAAAATCAGAATGGCCCCATGTTTGATTAATCAAAAATCTATCCACTGAGACTTTTTTGTCTCCTGCATACATAAGAAGTCAACCGAATTTAATCGCATTAATTTTCTCACCTCTTCCGTTCGCCCCGAAACCCCCCGGCCGCGAACATTTAGTGAAATGATATTAAGAGTTAGAAGTAGACCCAGTCCTTCCCTTATTACATGTATCCATCATAACATCTCTCTTTTCCAGCTCCGTCAACCTAGCAACCATGTGATCATCCGAGAGGTGACTTTGAACACCAATGGTCTTTCCCAGGCTCCAAATAAAGGCAGCCTCAGCATCAACCTTTGGTGATCTAGAGTTTTGGCCAAGCGGCCGGCCAAAATTTTCAAACGGACCTACTGTCGGAACATGTGCTTATTGAGAAAGGCCTGCAGAAAACTCAACAGGAGCAGGCAAAGGTGGATCTGCAGGGCACGGTTCTGGAATTGGCTTGGATTGCATATATGAATGAGAACGTCCCTCCATGCGCTTCAAACTTGAGTCTTTGGTTTTGTTCACTGATTTCATAGGCTCGTGTATCAGTGAATTTATCCCAGATAAATCAGGGCCAGTCTGTGCTTCTATAAAATCAACTTGGACAGTTTTGGCTTTCTCAATTGGAAGTCTAGCCGAATGCTCCCCAACATTAGTCTCTCCCAAGTCCATATGATTTACTGCAACTGCATTTTGTATCACAGTATTATCCAGATTCATGACATTAGTGGCAACATTCTCATTAGGCACACCTTCGTCTTTTCGTGGAGTTATTGTCATTTCTGGTTGCACAGCAGGAATCTGCCGCGGTAATAGGAGGTACTCCTCCGAGGACAGAACATTTTCCAGCCCCTTCCCTCCTGCAAAGTTCATTTTTCCCTACTACAACCTCCCATCTCCTGCCTCGAAATCTCTCCTCTTCTACTGAAACTGAAAAACCATTCATTGTCTAGATCAATTTTCACACTTCCATCAATAGGATTCGGTTGTGAGACTTTCACCAAAATTCTAGCACGTTGCATCATACGTCTTTCCGCAGTATGAAAATCCAGGCGTATGAACTTCCCAAAATTAGAAGCCAAATCTTTAAAGAAAGCCGGGTACCAACAGTGTAGAAGCGTACCACGAACTTGTAACCAAACCTCGTGAGTGCCATCTAGATTGTCATTACACCATGGGCGCATACCTATTATTCCAATCTTGTCTACCAATCCATCCTTCGATTCCAAACAAAATTTGAGCTCTTTAGATGGGTATGATATCAGTACTTAGCCACCATCTACCCGAATCACTTTTGCATCCCCCAAGCCACAAGTCATGAAATTTGTTGTTATATCTTTCACAGTCTTTTCCTCAGGTATTCTGCCAAGGCTCAAATTTTCAGCCATTAGATTCTGCAGGATCGACAGTGAATTTCATGGTTTTTTTGCGCTGGTATATCCGCGGCCATGTCCTTCTTTTCAACACACTAACCTTGTGTCTGACCAGCAGCATTCTGCTCAGTCGTCTTCCCTTGTACTGGATGCTGGTTCACCGTATGATTTACTCGTCTCACTACAACTTTATATGCGCCAATCCACAGCCCCATTAGACGGTGTTCAAGGGCCATGTCATCCAGGGAAGGAGCAAAACGAACGAAACCATAACGACACGTGCCAATTGGTTGATTCTGAGATATAAACACGTCTTAAATCCATTTCCGAGGCAGCAGGCTGAAAGTTAGTAACATAAAAGGAGATAGTTTCCTCCCTCAGACGCCTTATACGATCAGGCAACAACGGTCGGGCTCTCAACACTCTGTTTATTGCACCACCAATAGGGGCCTTACCGTTTGGCACTCCACGGCGCCGTTTGTGCTGAGTTTCCCATTCACTGTCAGCAACAAATTCATCACACTCCATCACACAGTCCCCCCCTTCCACACCGCCATCCTTCTCAATTCCCGCTGCCCCTTCCATGCGGGATATGTGCACCGGAAGCGCACGAGGGACCCGACAAACCGTTCCACGCCCTCTTTCCACATCAACCGCCAACCGCTCCACCTTATCAGCAGGTACACACCCCTCCACAGGCACTCGCGCCCTAACCTCCTTCTCAACACCACTTGATCCCGTAGGGTTACAACTCCCTCATACTTCAAGAGCACCATGATCACCTCCTCCCGATGACGAACCAGCCAATAGCTCACCTTCTAACGCCAAATCTACATCCAACACTTCCTTACCAACCGCTACAGTCCCTTGTCCTCCACACTCCACCGGAACTCCAATCGAGCCTACACCACCTGAAATATTCACAAGGATTGGCTCACTAGCAGCAAGAGACACCACAACCACTGGCACGACACCTGACACTCCCTTAGACACCCCAACAGACTTCACCGTATCGAGAGAAGCGACACTCTAGATGAGATCGCCTCTTCCGTCTTTCCTTAGGCATTTTAAAAAATTATAACAGGTCAATGTAATTTTTTTTTTTTTGAAAGGCCAAACTCATATTTTATATACAACAATAAGTATTTACAAGGAGTGAAGCCAGACCACTTTGCAATTTCTAATACTAATCCCTGACACCCGTCCGGACATTGGCGAACTCCTTACACTGTCAGAAATATAGTGCAAGGCTAGCCGATACTG
>JAOWBN010175099.1:0-18002 GCA_028565015.1 Pinguicula moranensis
CCCCCCCCCAGAGGGTAAGAGAGGCATATCTGCAAAGATGGCGGGAGAGGGGTTATGTTCAGTGCATACCATAAGGTTTATCATTGTCGATGGGAAAGTATGATGGCTAAGTGTATATGAGGGGATGAGTGGTTGAGGGCAGGTCTTACGGAGGGAAGAAGAAGAGGTTGGATGGTTGTGTCCACCATGCCAATTTCCTTGCTTGTCTCATAGTAGGGGAGGATAAGTGAGTTTCATCCACTTTCTTTGGGACATGAGGGAGGGTATCTGTAGGTTGGGGGTACTCAAAGCAGTTCAAGGAATGATATGTTGTTCTAGGAGTGGATATCCCAGAAGATGACAGATACTCAAAGCAACCGCTACAGCTCCCTGAATCCTCAGAGCTTTAAGAGTCTTTCTCCTGACTTAAAGACCATGGTGATAAGGAGCGGGGGTCAACAACTTCCATGATGTGGAGGGAGATCCATGTGTCATCAATGTAAATAGGAAGCTTATCAGGTATGGGATGAGTGACATCTAATTACACCATAATTATAGCAGCCTCTAGATAGGACTTATGAACTGCGCAATCATCAATCTTGATCATATGTCCAATTTTATTCTTAATGGCAATAAGATTCTCAGTAGACCACGACAAAAGGGGGTAATCTAAATATGTGAAACCAACATGACTGTATCAAGGAATCAGACATTTTACCTTAAGTACACCATGGCTCAAGATCAGACAACCAGTTTATGAGCCAAGTCCCATCATGTTGCATCAGAGTTGCTAAGTCCTTTGGGGTGTCTTCCCATATTAGTATCCTGCTATTGCCTAGAAGACTTACTTTGGTAGATAAATACCTTGCTTTACTCAAGGCTATCTGAAGGGTACGCAGCTCCCCTAGATTTCTTAAAACCCCTACAAAGCTTCCAGTGAGCCAAGGACATACATTTTCCTTGGAGTGGAGTTGGACCGTCATTTGCTTTGAGCCTCGGCCCATATGAGCAGCATGGATCGATTGGAGTTTAGTTAATGCTATTTGCTTGGGAACAGGTAATGCAAGGGCAGGTATCGGCTTAGAAGTTTTTCCCCCTGCGATCCCTGTTAGATTCTTAGAGTATCTAGCTACATTAGCATTGAGTCTATAGGATTCGATCCAAATGTGATTAAGCTGGAACAATCAGAGACCTAGATCAGCCACATCTCCTTCAAACTGTAGAAAACCAAAGTATTGCCCAAATTGGTCTATTTTTTGTGCTATGTTTATCTTCTTGACCGAGCCCTGTTTACTTAGGATCCAAATGTGAGGGCAGTGCCTTGGTGTTGGGTTTCCGGGTTCAATCAAGGGCCAAGTCTTTCATGAACTGGACGCCAGGTAGCAAGGGGTTCATAGGGTACCTTTGGTTAAAAAGACGTCTTGCCCACTCTGATGGCTAGTCGGTGCATGCGTTTGAGCTAGTGAGATGGAGTAATACAAGGGTTCATATTGGGGGAGATAATGAAGAGTTGTGTGGAGAGTGGGTGCGTGCTGAAGATGGTGTTGAAGGGATGTTCACCGGGCACAGGATACGGTCCTGGGGAGGAAGAAGGCTTGTGAAGATGTGTCTGAGTGAAAGTACGGTAGAGTGGCGGTCAGGAGATACGGCGGCCATGGATGGAGTTGGTCGGCATTATTGTTCATGCAGGAAAAGGGGGATGACGTACGGAGAGGATTTCAAACTCCTTGGGTATTTGTGAGGTATTACCACCATATTGTCAGGTGGCTCGTGTCATGTATGGCCCCCTTGATGAGCTGGATTTATACGAATTTACCGAGTTCTTGTTCATTTCTCAAGTGTTTGTTGTAGAAATTTTGGAATCTAAACTATGTAACGTGATGCATATTGAATGTAAAAGAGTAAAGAAATTGTGTGTGCAAACATACATAACAAAAAATATCCAAAATTCATTTCCCATTGGCCTTGCTAATTTACACAGCTGAAAGTAACAAGGGAAGAAGAAACATTATACCTCTTGAAAAACTCCAATTCTTGCAAGTAGTCTCAATTTATTTGAGGTGTATAAGTGTGCACCCTCTAAAATTGTCCACACCATCCCTTCACTTGAGACTTATACACCTGAATGTATAACTTACATGTGAGCGCCAGGAGTGCCAGCTCAACACTTCAGGAAAACTTCTTCAAGTTCTTATCCCAAAACCTCTTCAATCGGTCAAGAGAGAAAACAAGAGGAGCAACTTCTAAGAAATTCTATCAAGACTTAAAAATGAATCAACCTCTCACATATGATAGTCTTTTGGTATTTATAGATGTTCCATAAGCTTTAGATGCAAACACATGTCCAAAGAATTCAATATTGGCCTTACACTTGCACTTGACTTGTAGAGAATTTCTACACAATATATATATATATATATATATATGTATATATTTGTGTAAGAATGCTTGTGAAGCTATTGGCCATGCAACTATTGCATGTAATCTAATTGACAAAGAATTCTTACAACTTTATATATATCACATATACATAAATATGTTGTAAGAAGTCTTTCATGTGACATCTATCATGTTGGAGTCGTGATGTATTTGATATACACCCCATAAACTTTATTGATTCACATTTGAGATCCATAATTTCATACAAGCCCTTCAAGTTTTATAAACTCCAAATTTACCTCCACGAGTTTTGATTATTATGAAACTTGTCCTAAAACTTTTGGATATTATGAAATGAACCAAAAACTTTTGGAAATTTCCTAATTAACCCTCAGGAGAATTGTGTTAATGTGTGACCTTATAGGTTCCCAATAACCTAGTAATCGACCTTAAATTAACATGATCAGATTATGGTTAATGAATTAAACACATATAATTCATTAGTCTTTAATTCAAATCCTTAGACGATTAGTGACCTTTAACAAAATATGGTGGCCCAAAAATACTGAGAATAGTCATCGAAAAAGACTCTACTTTCAAGAATAGTTCACGTGTAATTTATATCCTTTTACCTTTGATCATATCCCTAATCTTATAAATTGAGGTTATTTGTCATCCTAAAAAATATGCATAAGATTTCTTGTACCGCAAGTCATGGTCATGAGTTTCTAATTAGAAATACTTGCTAATTAAACTTGGACTTTGCAAAGGCTTCCATGACTTCTTACAAATGACTGTAGGAATATGTTTCCTAACAATTTAGGAACTGTGAATTCTTTGTTGATCACTCACAATCTTTTTGTACTTCAAATCACTCCCAAGACTATCCATTGTTACCCATTTACGATATAACTCGGGATAGAATCAAAGAGTGACCTCCATACTCAATATCTCTATGAGGTGATCTTGAGTCTAATTATCACTTACACCCACTATTCTATAGAATATAAACCATCAACAATATGGTGATATTTATGCGAGTTAGTACGATGTACTTGTCAACTACAAGCATCCATGTTAAAACTTAAGTGTCACTACACTATATTTGATAAGATCAACTACTTCGATCAAAGAAATTGGCTTAGAGCATGCTAACCAATATGTATCAGTGATGCATTATCTCACTAATAGTGTGGATAGGGATGTTTATTGATGATAACCTAATTAGAATGGTCTCACTATCAAAACCACTCTTTGACACACTCTGAGTAATCAATACTAGCTATAAGGTATACAAGCAGAGTTGAGTCTTTAGCAAGGTAAAGATACCTTTAGTCATTTAGATGGTAGTCTGCATAGCTGAGAGTAAAAAGATCGATTTTGTTCACCTCTAACTCTTTTCTCCATTATTCACACGAAGGAATCATGAAATATGTATTTAGCACTTTATGTGTATAATTGGTTTTAGACCCTAGTCTTTAGACTCAGACTCTATACTACCTTTTTATCTTTTTTATCTTCTATCTTTTCTTTTGTTCCTACCCCTAGTATGAAATTGTAAATACTATTTTTTATTCAATGAAATTTTGGCTTAGCCAAAAAACACACTAGGCTTTACTAGTTTAAAAAATAAATAGGTAGTAGAGGTTACTACAATCATACATACAACATTAAAGTGTCAATACTACAGGCCCTAGGTGATTGGCCTTAGGACACAACACTAATAAACTCTTACTTACACTAAGGTCAAACATTTATTCTTTTCAAACCGGGTGTTTACATGTTGTTTATGTCTAGAATGTGTTAAATCTTTAGTCAAAGGATCAACCACATTGGCCTATGAAGGGATCTTATCTACCTTTTTATCGTTCATCTCTATGATTTCTCTAATCACATGCAACTTCCTAATTACATGTCTTGATCTCTGATAAGACCTCGGTGCTTTAACTTGAGTTACAGTGCCGCTGCTATCACAAAAGATAGTGATAGGTCCTTTAGAGGAAGGAACCACACAAAATTCTTCAATGAACTTCTTGATCCAAACCGCTTCCTTTGCAGCTTCTGAAGCAGCAATGTATTAAGCGTTCGTTATAGAGTCTGCAATTATTTCTTGTTTGGAACTCTACCAAACTATCGCACCTTCGTTTTGGATAAACGTATATCCATATTGTGACTTGAAATCATCTACATCAATATGGAAACTAGCATCCTTGTATCCTTTCATTTCCAAATTCGAATCCTCGTATACTATAAACAAGTTCTTAGACCTTTTAAGGTGCTTTAAAATGTCCTTCACGTCAATCCGATGTTCTCACAGAATTAGATTGAAACCTACTTAAAACACTTAGTGTATAGGAAATATCGGGTCTTGTACATAGCATTGTATACATGATAAATCGATAGCCAAAGCATATGATATATTATGCATAAGGATCTTATCTTAATCAGTTTTAGGTGACATCTTATTTGAAAGATGTATAATGTGCCCCATCGAAATAAATCCTTTCTTCAACTGATCCATGCTCAACCGTTTAAACACTTTATCTATCTGCATTGCTTGGGATAGACCCAACAACCTTATTGATCTACCTCTAAAGATCCTTATTCCCAAAATATAGGTTATTTTTACTAAGTCTTTCTTGGAGAATTTCTTAGATAGCCAAAGCTTCACATTTTGAAGTATTGGAATGCCATCTACATATAGCATTAGGAAAATTGTTGTATCCTTGTCAACCTTTTTATAAACACAAGGTTCATCGCGACTTCTGATAACATAAAACTCTTTGATTGCTTCATCAAACATAATGTTCCAACTCCACAATGCTTGTTTGAGTCCATAAATAGATCTCTAAAGCCTGCATACTTTATTGGCATCATCGGATACAACCATTGGCATCATTTGATTCAAAACCTTGATGTTGTTTCATATGCACCTCTTATAATAAATTTCAATTAAGGAATGCCATTTTGATATAAATCTGCTATATTTCATAATCTTAGTGTACTGCAATAACAAGTAAATGAATTTAAGCGTTGCAACTGAGGAGAATGCTTTGTCATAGTCAATTTCTTGTAATTGATGATATCCTTTCGCTACCAGTCTAGCCTTGTAGGTAATCAGATTACCAACCATGTCGGGTTTCCTTTTGAATGCCCATTTGCACCCTAGAGGGACAATCCCTTTGGGTGGATCAACCAAGATTCATACCCTGTTCACATACATGGAATTCATTTCAGAGTTCATGGCATCTAATCATTCTTCTTTGTCCATACTAGATAATACTTCTTTGTAATCGGTAGGTTGATCGTCATCTACTAAATCCATAATAAAAAAGGGGCTTGATGTCTCTACCAGTCCTACGATGTCCTAGTGTTTGAGCTTCTTCCATTATTTCATTGATGCGCACAAACTTGTTGCACTATTCTTGCAAGTGTACAAATCGCACAAGTAATAAAGTGATTATAAGGATGTCAAACCACGAGGATTGGGATGAACAATCACTAACATTCATAAGTTTCGTGCAATTTGAACCGAATAAAACTGAGTTAAAGTTGATACTAATCTAGGCATTAAGCTACAAATTAGGCAATGAACAAAGATGATTAAAATGCAGTGGAATGAAGATAGATTAATTACAGAGGTTGGAGACATCTAGGAGCAGTGCAACTTCACCACTTGAGTCCCTTGGGTATTATTAGCCATGGATCATTTATTCTATGTGTCTAGATTATTCACCTATCCTAGACTCTTATCTCTCTCGAGTTGTAAGCGTCCTTCTCTGATTTATAAATGAGCATCTCTAGATGTCACATACAATAAACCAGAGACATTACTCTCAATTGATCCTCACACGGTAGCACCAATTCTATAGTCATTCTCATGCTATAGCAACAGATGTGGTCCTTACTATGCCTATCATAACTTGTGTCTGTCGACCTCCCATTATATTTAGTGCATCTACTCACATTTATCAGACATAAATAGATGAGTATGAAGAATAGCAAGATCAAACACCATAAAGAAAACTAAATCATGGTAAACATTTAATAATCTCTGAGTTCTTCAAGGGTTACATTGTGCCCCTAGATATAGCGGTTTAGTTAGTTCTTAATGCATGAGCCATTCTACTAACACACAATATTGAGTTCATCACAAGGTAAAAAGATCATCAGGTCAGTGCTACTTCTTGCAAGAGTTTCAGGATGGTGACTCGGAATCCATTTTTTTATTCAACAATCTTGCTCTCGCTCCTTGTGTTGGTTTTTGCCTTTTATACTACTTTGGTAGCTTCTTGTGGAAGCTTCATGTACAGTGCATGGGTACATTTGTTCGCCTACCAAATGTGGCATGCAAATATGTGTGTACGTATCACCTTGCATGGTCATTTGATCAAGATCTGGTGTTACGCCTTGCATAATTGAGTCAAACCCTATGCTTTTGGGGTTATTTATCTTTATTTTCTCTCAAAAAGCAATTAATTAACTGTTTATGCAAAAGGAAGAAAAAAGGTATAAAAGGTGTGTCCCATCATCCTTTTTGAGCCAAATTAGACTCAAATAATATTCATTTATTAGGTATAAAGTCGGCTCATCACTCATAACCTTTTTGTAGTTCGAATCACTCCCAATACCGCCCATTGTTACCTATTTACGATGCAACTCCGGATAGAATCAAAGAGGAATCTCTATACTCAAGATCCCTACGTGCTAATCAGTCTAAGGATCACGTACCCCCACTAACATGAAATCCTATTTCGATCCCCCTTTTCTCGCGATGACAAAGGAGATCAATCATCTCACGCTCTCTCTCAAGAAATGTGAGACTTCTCTAGTTTGTCGTCATCATTCAACCTCTCCCTCAGAGTTGTTGCCTTCATGTCCCACCATAACTATTCTTCTCCACTTGAGAGAGGGTCCGTTACTGATCGACCTTCCCCTTCAAAATTAAACCCATTTTGGGCAGCCATTGTTGCTAGCATTTTCCCAAAAAGGTTCATGCAGCAAGGAATGTTCGCCGTCGTCCGTGTTCCCCCCTTTGGATAATGATGCTCAAAAACCAGGTGATTGTACGAATTATCTTAGTTTTATTGATGATTTTCTAACAGTATTTTGGCCGGTCTATAGGCACAACTCAAAAGGATAAGAAGGAAGAAGGACCCCTACCTTGTGACTGTATGGTGACATTTGGTGCAACCCCTCCTTAGATAGCAGGGATGATGAGGGACACAACTTGTTTGTCAAGACCCCATCCATTTCTAGCAAGGGCAAATCCGTTGCCCATCCCTAGTAAAGAAGGATCCCATACTTTGTCTTAGTGGTAGCATATACAACTATGTGCTTTTTGTATAGCACTACACATTTGTTTTACATTCGTAAAGATAAAACCACTTTTTGTCATCTGCGATGATCAACACCTTTTGGTTGTCGATGTAGTTATCTGTTGGGTTGATATGTGAGGAACTTGTGTTCTTTTTTGTTCACTTTTACCAAAGCGTGTTGGTAAAATGCATCAAGTTCCTTTGGGTCGTCAGACATATTGTTCTTTTTGTTTATATTTTGTCATAAAAAGTTTAAATTAGAAAACATGTAAGGATCTTAAGATAAATAAAAAAAACAATGCTCCCTACATTAATGTCTTCTTATTCAAGACATTAATGTAGGGGTCATTCATTGTATGACGTTCTTTGAGTACTCTAGCGCTTGCAAGAAGTGAGTAACATATAATGTTAGTATACCTGACTAAAGTATTAGTTAAGACAACTAAGACGCACTTGAAAACCACTCTACCTTCTATAAATACAATTTGGTTCAACTAGTATTAACTTGGCTAGGAATCTTTATTTTAGCTTCAGAACAGTACGCAAAACGTCATGGAAAGCATTGCTGATGGTCTTACCACTCCTCATGAAGTCTGTTCGTAGAGTCATATTTTTCTAGGTGTGTGATAATGTTTGTAGAAAAATGGTTGTCTTCTATACCACTGTAACGTATTGGTCATCCTTTAGACCACCCTCTTCGTGCAACATATGGCATAGTTCATTGAACGCTCTTCTGTGCATCCTTAGATTATGGAAACATTCCCTTTTTTTGCATTGCGATATCCAAGAAGGTGAACATTATGGCGCATAAAATAAGTACTTAAGATGAGCTTATCCAATATTATGTACTTAGGAGGAGCTTCACGCTTTCATTTACATTTTGCCTTCTCGTATTCCTCTTATTTCACAACTTTGTTGAGAATTTAGAGGACACGGGCGAACATTATTGCGCATAAAATAAGCGTGTTGTTGTCTATTAAATCCTTCGACTATTCACTGTATTTAGCGTCGAAAACATAAACAATGATACCACAATAGAAACATAAATTCATATATAAACAATTCAACATGTAGATTCATGAATGCAAAAATACCTGTAAATGGCATCACATACTTGATTAACATATCCAGTTAGCGGATTCTAGATATAATTTAATGTAGATTCACTAGACTAGGGTTTTCATGTATATCGAGAAAGATAAGCTGAAATTGTTAGCTTTGGCTTCTCGGGGTGAGGCGTACAATAGTCACCAGAAACCTTAGTAAACCTACATGATTCCAAAGAACATCGAATTTAGATTTTGAACTATACTAGGGTTCACGTGAATATGTAGATATACAAGATGAAATTGTTATCTGTGGCTACTTTGGAGTCTGGTGTAAGACAACGGCAGGAAACCCTAGGAAATTTTTGGCGAAGGCGCCGGGGAAGGAATCATGGCAACAAAGTAGGTGGTGCTCTCAAGCAGGAGACATGCAGAATGACATTCGCGGTGATGAAGAAAAGAAATGATTTTCTTTTATATTGTGGTAGAACTTGTAATTATCGAGTAAAAAGTAGGGGTATCAGGTAATTGGTCCCATGGATTAAATGAGGATATGTAAACCCACCTGTTTTTTTTTATAAGAAATCCAAAGTTATCACTCAATTATATCTAGACGAAGGATAACTTGACCAACCATGGTTTGGTGAAGGTGTGTACCAAACAACATTATATCTGTGGATAAATCACTAAATCATGTAGTTCTCACCCACTTATATGTCTACGAAATGCATCCTTAGTCATTTTTTTTAAAGAAAGCTAATGTTTATATTCATATTTTAAAATAGTTACATGTACCACCTATAGGTACAATTACAACCGTGACCTATGGTCAACAAGTAAAATGATCAGATACATTTGGTAGAGCTACACCCTAAACTTTTCCACCAATCTAATTGGTCTAGTATGCATTACCCTCCTTTATATGTAGCTAAGTGTGGACTACCGAGACTCCCCATGCATCATCTATGCGTGTGAATAGCCTTAGCATTCGAATCATTGCTATTATACGCTTTTCTACCAGAACAATCGTCATAGCTATCAGCATATTCACCTTCGCAGTGAGTACATAGCTCAGATGCGTTCTGTAGAGCCGTCCCTGTAATAATAGTGGCTAAGGGTGAATGGTGTATAGCTCATCTAGCCTCATAGACCTCACAAAACATTCAGCATCAAGATAATGGTCGTCGTAGCTTTTCAGAAGAGCGAAACCTTGTTGCTATCACTTTTCATTCCTTAGAATGGTACATAACTCCGTTTCTTCTACTAAGCTACCCCTGTAATTGAGAAGAGTAATGTATCATATCCCAAGGACATCAGTATGAAGTTTCTGGTGAGCTCTAATCCACTAGTCCACTTGAATCTTTTAACTGTTGACAATTTTCAACCATGATGCTAATGGCCAACTTGGGTAGCCATTCCCATTTTTGAATACATCAATACTCAATTCCCAATTTCAGGTATGATTGAACCTCCCTACTTGTTGGATGTTCCATGGTTGCCTTTCTAGTTCTTCATACAGATCAGCACAAGTGTGGTGTGGCGCGTCAAAAGAGTCTCTGTCCATTAGCCCTCTTCACTATTTTTTTTTTCAGAATCCAGTTTCATTGAATAGCTAGCTCCTCCAGTCATTTTTTACATTCCCACATGTCTCCATATACATTCTGGACATACTCACTGGATATACTCTTTCGTAATCAGCAATATTCCATTTGACCAACAACATTATAGCTGTTTTTTGATATGAAAGTCTCCTCCGGTATGGACCTAACCAATACCACAATAACATAATAGGGAAATAAGATGGCACAATATAATACATGTAGTTGAGGCATCAAAACTGCTTTCCTATTTTGTGTTGTGTAGGTTGTTTCTATACTTCATATAAGCTTGTTGGCTCGCCTGCTGGACCTACCTGTACCAATTTGACACAAAACCAAGTAAATATAGTTCTAGAGATAGCAAATTTGAGCATAGAAAGTAAGTACCTTTCCATCAGAATTACATTATTCACTTAGCTGTATGCCTATACACTCTTTCAGCACCATATTGCAGCCTGAAACTATACCAAGATAATTCCAGTTCTAACTTTTTTAAAGCGAGCTGATTTTATGTAAACTGCATACATTTAATTGGGTGTGTACCAATCATACAGTGAGTAACAAAAGGCTTTCTTTTTGGACTTAATTCCTAACCACGAGTCATAATGGATACACTGTATGATCTTTGAACTAGAGGGCTCAATATTTGTGAAATGCTGTCTATTACGAGTTTTCCAGATATGCCACATGAAAGAGATCCATATTTATTTCCAGGCCGCAAGATTCATCCTTCCTGGTTTGTTATGGCAGAAAACATCCCACGTGGGAACTTCAATTGGGGACCAATTGAGTATCTATTCTTCTTCTTTCACAAGCCATGTCTGCATTTCCTTCCATACAGTAATTGTTGTAGACCAACTATGAAATAAGTGGGTTACAGTTTCCATACCTTATTTGCAAAACGTGCATCCTTCTTCTTGGTCCGTAGGAATTATCTTTCTTGCCCTAAGGACATTTTTTACAGGCACTGCATTTTGAAGAATTTTCCAGCAGAATGTAATATGTTTTGTTTGAGAGAAGCAGTTCCATAATGCTGCTAAAGCAGTTCTCTCCGTGTCTGAGAAAGGTGAAACCAGTCCTTCTAGTAGCATATTGTAGCTCACTTTTGTTGTGTCTCCCATACATCTTCTTTGGGAATATATATTGATCTGCACATATCTCTGTAGGTGCAACTGATTGGAGTAATAAAAGCAGACTCTCCAGCGGAGGTTGCTCATATGATCTCAAAGTTCTTCTCCATGTTAGATTCCATTGCCATTTGTTATCAGTCCATGTACCTGCATCCGCAAATGCATATTTTGATCCATTGTAATTCTAAAGAGTTGAGGAAATAGATCAGCTAGGCTTTCTGTCTGTCCAGAATTGCGTTTCATTTCCAGAGCCAATACTTATTTTGGGCAGATCAGAGAACCAGCTCTTTGTCAGCAGTTTCTGTAGGTCAGTCCACCAGAGTGATGCGTAGCCATTACCTCTTCTTCTACCTTGTGTAGATGTTGCTTGAGTCTGACGGCGCCTCAATTCTCTTAAGTTTCCCAACTTCAGAACACCCTCTTGAGCATATTTTGAGCGCAGGATGTCCTTAGCAAGACAATTATTTCCCATCAGAAATTTCTCTCCCCATTTGCCCATCAGAGCTTTGTTTGCTAAGGCTATATTCTTTACTCCAAGTCCCCCCAATTGTTTTGGCAGTGTGATTTTTCCCCAGGCAGTCCAGCATACTTTTTTCTTCTCCTTCATAGAGCCCCACAAAAATTTTCTTTGCAGACTTATGAGGCATTTGATAATCTGAGAAGGAGCCATAAAGAATGAAAGAAAGTGAGAAGGAATGGAATTGAGTACTGAAATAAGCAACACCAATCTACCACCCTCCAAAAGGGACTTGTTCTCCCATGCATTTAGTTTTCTTTCAATCTTCTCCACCATCGGTTTCCATAATGCATCCTTAGTCATTATTGTTGTGTTGGCCCAATTTAGGTGAGAAAAGAACCTACAATATCAACCCATGTAGGATAGCTACGCGGACGTGAAGAAGAAATATGTAGAGAAATTGAGAGAAAATAACAGAAAGAAAAAAAAAAGAGAAAATATAAGGAAAGGGAGAGAAGTGACAAGAGCCAAGGAAAAAGTGGCGGAGAGTCCGTGTACTTCACGCTAGGTGAAGGTCCATGGGGAAGAGGGAAATCGGACT
This sequence comes from Pinguicula moranensis, assembly GCA_028565015.1. Lineage (NCBI taxonomy): Eukaryota > Viridiplantae > Streptophyta > Magnoliopsida > Lamiales > Lentibulariaceae > Pinguicula > Pinguicula moranensis. Next base: position 12,509 of record JAOWBN010175099.1, read on the forward strand.
CCAGAAGTTAAGGGAAACCATAAGAGAAAAGAGTGTTTGAGAGTTTCGGGTTGCATTCCCTCATCTCTACACTCAAAATCAGTGAAAAATGGAAAAAACCTAAGTGACTTTGAGCGACTGATTGATCGGACAAGAGGCGGAAAGAAGGGCTAGGAGCGAGCGCAAAGAAGAGGATCCGTAGCAGGATGTAGAAAATCAGAGACTATTGAGGTAAGCAATCACAAGAGAATTCTTAGTCGAGGTTTAGGGTTTGATAATTTTGATTGATTGTGCTTGTTTAAAGTCACGCTCGCATGCACCTTATTAAAATCCATATAAATTCAGATTTGAATCTTCTGTGGTGGGTGGTTCTCATGCCTAGGTTACATAATGGAATAAGTTGTTATATGTTGCATTGAAATATGATTGAATTGTGGGGATTAGGGGCCTGTTGATTATGGCTCAGTGATTGGCAAAAGAGTATGCTTGACCTTGAATTGTGTGTGAATGATGTGAAGTTGGTTTTACAAAAATTAGATCTCATGATTAGAGATTCAAGAATCAACTTGAGTAGCAAGGTCGGTTCATTATATATGCTTGCCTGTTTAGTCTGTACAGTGAGTGTTAGAGGACGAAGTTGGCATGCGTTGCCAATATTGGTGGGCCATACCGAGAGGGGTAGAACACCCTGTATGTTCTACAGAGAAAGCAACACCAGTTGCCCTGAATGTGTTCGAATTTTGAGGATGATGATGTTGTAACGTGACTTCCCGACTAATGGAATAGGTACATGGCGCAGAAAGTAACGGCAATTGACTTGAAAGTCTCTTTTAACTTGTTGATCACTGACATTTTTTCAGACACAGCTGCAGTCGCAAAGCCTTGAAACAATGTGTCTGATCTCCAAGTAGTCAAGCCTCGCATTTTGTGTGCCTCCGTGGATAACCCAGGGATTCAATGGTCGAGTCGGTGACACTGTGGTCATCATTATGCTAAACAAACAAGAGCAGTGGAAAGTGTTAGTGTGCGAGTTCCATGGTTAAGCTAGAAGTGTTTGTGTGTGTTTAATTGACTGTGTTTGAGTGTTTTACTCACAGAGCTTCCCCTCTCGAAGAGTCATGAAGTGTGTTGTGCATGGTATAGTAACTGAGGAGGAGCTAAAGGAGGTAGGTTATGGAAGTGGCTAACGGAGAAGCGACGGAAGGAAAAGTAGAAGACGTCGGCAGGATGGAGTTGCTACCTGAGCCGTGGACAAGTGCAGTATGGGCTGGAGCCAAATGGCTACTATTGTTGTTCACCCGTACCAACAAATTTAATTTATAAAGAACGGCCCATTAACTATGTTGCCATGTTTATGCAATATCCATGCATGCCTCAAACGACCAATATGCCACGGTTGGATGCAACACAAAGTTTGTATACTAATTTTTGGCTCGCGGAGTGAGACCATGATTTCTCTATTGTGTTGTCCATTACGTTTGGTTTTATGGTCCATATTTAACTTACACCAACCAGTAGCATTAGAGCAACAACCGTGCAAGTGGAAGCGCAACGGATACGGCAGCATCCTGGAGGAAGAAAGAAACGAATAAATAGTAAATAAGAGAGTAAAAGCAATTTGACTACCAACTTAACAAATTAAGAATGATAGCCATGAGTGTTGGATTAACCAGTGAGATGGGTGTACAACGGGATAAGGATGGGCCAAATAATCCGGCCTGTTAGGATCCTTATCCGACTGGCGAGCCTAGCTATGTTGTCGTTGCGGATACTCTCGGTTCGCCTCCTTTACATGCTAGGCCAGCAAACCCTTTATGAATGAAAGGCAAATTGGTGCATCTCATGCTCGGTTTTGAGAGAAAACACCTTCTGCTTCTTTCGCTTCTTCCCTAGTACCCTCTAAGGATGCTTTACGGAGATTACCTGGGGACAAAGTTAATATTGGTTGGTAGTGATCATCTAAACCCTCGGGTGAAGCATCCGTGGGTCCATCATAATGGAAGGTGAGCTCAGGGTAATTTTCACGCAAAATTGAAGATTGGAGCACCACGATCTCTCTCGGAGGCCTCTCAACAAACGCTCTCCTTAGCATGACGTCGACTGCAAAAATCAAAAATAGGAGTAACTGCACCGAAAAAAACAAAACTCGTATGTATGGCATACCAAGGAGCAAAAGACTCCACTCACCCAAAGAACTGGAGACAAATACTTCTCTCCTCCTTCTGATACACCTCATCTTAGCATTGATATTGGCATATACGGGAGGTAACTTCCTCTGGGAGGACTGAGTGATCGGGCTAGTGCATCAGTGAATGATACAAATACCAAGGAACCTAGATTAACAGATCATCTACCTACAAAACCCGGGGTACCCTCTGTGGCTGACGTCTCCCCAATACCTCTGTGGAACATGGCTACCCCACCAGCAATAAAGTATACTCTAGGGGTACATGGAAGAGATAGCCAACAAACCATAAGCCAAGGACAAAGGAGAAAGGGATGAAGCATAATCAAATAATACTAACGGAATGGATTGAACAGATATCCCCAGCATAGACCTCACAAAACACAGCATCTCATACAGACTTACCAGACTGTGATCCACTAACAGAAAGCCTTAGTGATAAAGCAGACTCCATCATGGCAGTTGGTAGAAAGATGGGGCTTTGGTTTTTCCGAGGTTCACCATAGGATAATGAAAATGAATAGCCAGATGAGCAGATCCAGGAGACTAGCCACCCCTGGTAGCAGCAAGAAGGGAGGAGAGTTGATGCTCCTATTAAGTCATAACATTCAAAAGAGAAGAGACAGAGAACTCATTGCTGCATAAAAACCAGACTTCATCAGTTTGAAGGAAACAATATTAGATTTCGTCAGCAAGCAGGTATGCAGTCTTTTATTGGTTGACAACTTTTTTGGTTGGGCATTCCTTGGTTCTGCAGGTCAATCTGGAGGGCTCTTATGTATATGGATTGCCAGTAAATTGAAGAAGCAAAACTTCATGTTAGCAGAAGGAACATTGGGGATCACAGGGACTTCGCTGCAGTATGAAGTCACCTCCAATATGATAACCATTTATGGGCCAAGGGAACTCTATGATAAGAAAAACCAGTGGTAGGAAATAAAAAATCTATACATAGGAAAGAAGGATTAGAGGTAGTGCGTCATGGAGGATTTTAGTGTTGTACTACATCCAAAAGATAGGAGGGGTACAACACATAGGCCATACCATCATAAGATATCCGAATTTCAATATTTCGTTTCAGACCTGCAGCTCATAGATCTGACCTTAGCCAACAAAAATTCATCTGGTATCTCATCTCCCTCAAGCCCATGAGCTAGATAGGTTTCTCATGAATGAACCATGGTTGGGACAGGACACCACATGGATGTACACTGCCCTCCCACGGGAAGACTCAAATCATTGACCCATCAACCTCTGCTATAAGGTCTTAAACTTTCAAGTCTTTCAAGGTGTTGGACTCATGCCTGGAAGACAGACAGTATACAAAAATGATTGAACGAGTGTGGAACAATACCTGCCCCCAGGGGTAAGCTAGTTACACAATCCTGGTAAAAATGAAAGCTCTCAAAACTAGCATCAAAGAATTGAATAAAACCAACCTCAACAATCTATCAACTGACAAAAAGAGGGTACTAAAGGAACTTAAGAAAAAGAAAAAAATGATAGAACAGACTAGGACTATATCAGATAAGGTGAGCCTTCAGGACATCAGGCCTCTAAGGGGAGGAACTAACTAGGATCACTGCATCACTACATAGCTCATTGTTTCAAAAATTAAGATCCAAATGGCTCCATCAAGGGGACTGCAACAGTGCTTACTTCCATCGTGTGGTCAAAATCAATAGAAGAAGGGACACAATTGTTGAAGTTTGGGATGGGGATGAATGGATAGAAGATCCCGAGAAAGTTGCAACAATTCGAGAATCTATACTACGTGTCATATATTATATTGCATACGGAAGAATAAAGAATTGTATGTGCAAATACACATGATAAAAAAAATCCAGAATTCCTTTCCCTTGGACCTTACTAATTTACACAACTTAAACATCAAGTGGGAAGAAATCATTTTACCTCAAGAAGATTTATTCTTCAAGATCATGAAAGTAGTCTCCTCTTCAACGCCTCCAAATGTTCACCTCTATGGTGATATCAAGTTTTATGATCACTTGCACCTCTATGTAACTCCGAATATAATCAAAGAGTTACATCTTTACTTAATATCTCTATGGTGATATCAAGTTTAATGATCACTTGCACCTATTATTCTTTAGAGTATTAACTCTTGACAAAATGGTGATCGATGAAATCAACTATTTCTTTCAAACGAAATTGGATTAGAACATGCTAATCTATCCGTATTAATGATGTCTTATCTCACTAATGTTATGATTAGGGATTTTTAGTATTGATAATGTAGTTAGAGTGGTCTCATCATCACATCTCCTTGTGATACACTCCAAGTTATCAACATTAGGCTTTACTATTTGGAATGCTATAAATAAAGCAAGTCAATAATCAAATAGTAAATGTTGCTACAATCATATATGTAACATTAAAGTGTTAATACAAAGGTCCAAGGTGATTGGCCTTAGGGCATAACACTAACAAACTGCCACTTGCACTAAGGCCAATCACTCATTCTTTTCAAACCAAGTGTTTGTACATGTTCATGTCTAGTCTGAGCTAATGCCTTAGTTAAGGAATAAGACACATTGGCCTCCAAATGGATCTTATCTACCTTTACATCGTTCCTTTCTATGATTTCTCTCATCAAATAAAACTTCCTCATTACAGGTTTGGATCTTTGATTAGACCTCGGTTCTTTAGCTTGGGCCACTATGCCGCAGCTATCACAAAAGATAGTGATGGGAGTTGTAGCTGAAGGAATCACACCAAGTTCTTCAATGAACTTCTTGATCCAAACAACTTTCTTTGCATCTTCTCAAGTAGCAATGTATTCGGCCTCCGTTGTAGAGTTTGCAATTGTTTCTTGTTCGGAACTCTTCCAAACAACTGCGCCTCCATTTAGGATAAACACGTGTCCAAACTTGACATGAAATCGTCTACATCAGTTTGGAAATTTGCATCTGTGTGTCCTTTTATTTCTAAATCTGAATTCCCGTATACTAAAAACAAATCCTTAGACCTTCTAAGGTACTTAAAAATGTTCTTCACCCCTATCCAATGTTCCTCACCAGGATTGGATTGAAACCTGCTTGTAACACTTAGAGCATAGGAGACATCGGGTCTCGTACATAACATGACATACATGATAGACCCAATAGCCAAAGCATACAGTATATTCTGCATGAGGATCTTATCCTAATCAGTTTTTGGTGACATCTTATTTGACAGATATATACCGTGCCCCATTGGAAGAAACCCTTTCTTCGACTGATCCATGCTAAATCGCTTTAGCACTTTGTCTATGTACTTTGCTTGAGATAGACCAAGCAGCCTTCTGGATCTATCTCTATAGATCCTGAT